>RANZ01000576.1:0-20137 GCA_009805285.1 Neurospora terricola FGSC 1889 | reverse complement strand
CCCCCGCGGCGCGCGGGGGGCGCGAGGTCGCCGACTAGCGGGAGCATGAGTTGCGGGGTGACGGTGGTGGCGCCGCAGAGGAAGGAGATGGCGGCGAAGGAGGGGAAGGAGGTTGTTAGGCAGAGGGGGATCCACTGTGGTGGTGGTGGGAGGAGGTGTTAGTGAGGGCAGGATGGGGGATAGGGGATGGGGAGGATGGGGAAGGCGTACCAAAGTTGCGGTAAAAGCGATCAACCCGAGTATGAACGGCCGTCGAGGGAAGATGTCACCCAGCGGACAGATAAACAACAGACCGCTGGTGTAGCCGGCTTGCATCAGCGTGGCTACCGACGAGGCCGTTTCGAAGGTGACATCGAAGGTCTCTGCGATCTTGTTTAGGACGGCTTGGTTGTAGTACAGGTTGGATACGGTGAAGCATGATGCCTGGTGGGAGGTGTTAGCTTTGGTCTTTGGACACTCGACTGGTTAAAATGATGAACTAAACTCACAAAGCCGAACAAGATGTTCATCCATATGGTAAACTTTGGGGGGTTGTCGGGATCATACCTAGCCGCTTTGGGCTTCCAGTGCCAGAGTGTTTGGAGCCGCGTCTTCCATGGAACTCTATCAAGTGTTGCCGTACTTTCATCAACGCCATCGACTTGCACAACTTGGGGCAATGATATCCCCGACGAGTGGGGATCTGCGTCTGTATCCAACACCAGAGGCTTTTCGCCTTCCTTTTCCTTCAAGCGGTGATCATTATCGTTGGTGTTGGTTGTTAAAGACCCTCCGCTGGATCTCCCGCGCAAAGGGACAGGTGTTGAAGTAGCCTCTGTGTCTCCATGTATGGTTGGCTGCTCATCATTTTGATGCCGAGACATTGTCTGAAATCGCCGAGTTATACTCGATTTTGCCGAATGGTTCGGACCGTTTTAGAAGGCCGAATTGAAAGGGACGGCTTGGAGAAGAGAGAAAGGGAAGGAGGACTGCCGAGACCCATACGCCCTTAGGGGCCTCCTAAGTCGTTTCGTTAACGTGACAACTTCGGGAGGGGAGCAATGTTGTCACTGCAGAACTGGTGAAGCACAGCATCGCGTCTTCCGAGATCAAGAGCAAAAGGAAGAGAAGACTGATGTCGTCGGCGTTTGTTTGTTTCCGTTCGGGTCGGAGAGATCCGTGGGGGACTGGGGGTAGTCAGGGGCACTGCAGCTTGCAGGGGGTGCTGTGCGGGGGAGGGGGCCCGAGGGGAGCGGCCGAACGCGGCAGTTGCTCTTGTTTAGGCGGTGATGTTCCGGGAATATGAACGCATTCCGTTTTGCGTCTTCCATTCCGAACCACCCTTCTCCCTCTCCTCCTTATTCAACAACATGGACATTCTCCTATCGCCCACAAAGCGTTGCCGGATTGACTTGGGGATATCCGTCCCGACTCTTCTCTGTCAATTCAAAACGAAAGAATTGCTCACTCAATCATCCGAGTCCGGGCGACCGCGCAAAACTGGGTCTCATGGCCGGTTGACGCCATCCGTCGCTTTGATTGCATGTCGGCCGGTCTGTCAAAGTGTCAACTCGCTCGTCCCGCACCTCAGGACACAACACCGCATGCTGGCGGCAGCGCAATGACAAAGAGGTGCTGACCTCTGATTACAGAACCAAATGCAGACCGCGTCTCTGTTTTCCTCGGCTTCTCAACAGTCAACACCATCACTTGTCAAGCGCGAGACCTCGGAACTTCCGATTGACTCCGGGGTCGTGCCAGACACCCGGACGGAAGACGGAACAATCACCACAAAGCCATCTTCATTAACTAATTTCCTAACAGACAACCGACCGACCAACTCACTGCACAACAAACCTCTGATCATGCTTCTTAAACAACACCGACCGATCCAAAATCTCGCCCGTCTCGCTCTTGATAAAGTCCACCTGCATCCGCTGCTCATCCAGAAAATTAACCGTCGCATAGCTAAACGCGTCATCGTACGCAAACCGATTCGTCGACACATTCTTTCCAATCTTGCTCAACCCTTCCACGTTCCCCGCGCCTCCGGCCACGATATACATAGGCGCCTTGGGATTCTCCATCCCCGCCGGGTCCGCTGTATCGTTCACCACCGGCGCAAACCGTTGGCTATTATGCACATGCCCAAACACGCCCAAGTCCACCCCGTACTTGTAAAACAGCGGCTCAAACGCCTTCTTGCACGGCTGGCAATCGCTCGTGCCCGTGGTGTACCACGGCCTGTGGCCCGCTACAACAACCCAGGGGGTAACAGACCTGTCGACCGAGGCAAGATCGGCTTCGAGGAAATCCAGCTGCTGACGCACGTACGAGCCAAAGGGACCGCCGTTGAGACCCGCACTCCCGCCGGGCTGGTCGGGCGCGTCCTCGAAGTCGGTTTCCGTGTCGATCATGACGATGTGCGCCATGCCGTACTCGAACGAGTACCAGAAGGGCGGGTTGGCGAGGAGACGGGCCTTGTTGGCGTTTACCTTTGCTGCAGAGTCGGGCGAGGTAGAACTAAAAGCGGTGGGCAGGACGCGGCCGAAGCGGTTGATGAAATCCGTGAAATTCTTTTGGCCCGAAGGACAAAGGGTGCTGATTAAGGGCACCTCTTGGCACGAAGCTTCGTGGTTTCCCGGGCTGGTCATGTAGGGTTTCCGCGCGGAGATGGGCGCCAGCTGGTTGAAGAAGGTCTCGGTGATGGCTTGGTAGCCGTCCTTGCCGTCCAACCAGTTGTGCGCTTTGAGGATCCAGTCGTCGGCGTAGCCGATGTCGCCCGGGTGCACGATGAAGTCGTACTTGTTGATGTTGTCGCGAAGTCGGCCGATGGTGGTGTGGTTGAGCGACGGGTCGATGGAAGGGATCAGGTCCCGCTTGGTCTCGTCTTGCTCGATGGTGTAGCCGTCTTTGCCGTAGATGCCCAGGTCGATGACGATGCTGATGTTGAAGGGCGTCTTGTCGCCCGGTAGGCGCGGGCTGGTGAATGTCTCGAGCGTGGAGTTGGTCGAGACGATCTTGTAGTAGTACGTGGTTGCCGGTGTTAGGCCGTTGATGGTGACCACGTTGGCCCATGTGCGCGACGTCGGGTAGGTGATGGACGAGGTTGAGCAGGATTGGGAGCCGAGGGAGGATGGCGATGTGCCGTATTGCACGCACGGCTGGCTCAGCTGCTGGTAGGTATTCCAAGCGATGCGGACGGCTGTTGGACCTTAATGTCAGCTCCTTGCGATCTTGCTCTATAATGAGGAAAAGGAAAACCCACACGTCGGGCTATTAATAGCGATGCGGTGCTGGACGGGCGTGGTCAGGTCGACAGGAATCGGAGGGTACGTCGCTCCCGCTACCACACCCAGAGCCAACAAGGGAAGTCCTTTGACCAAGGTAAGGAGAGTGTCCATCATGATGACCGTGGTGCCGACGCCGTGCCCGTTGGCAATGAACTTGACCACGACGAGAGGAAGAAACACAGGGAGTCGGACCAGGAGGACCAGAATTTCCGGGAGTTTGGGGCTCCTCGGTTTATCAATGCCTACATTTGTCCCGTCCCCTTACTTTTACTGGTCGTGCTCCGCGTCTCGTACCTGGCAATAGCAGCATCAACTATCACCCACCCGCTCTCGAGTGTGAGCCCCCCGAAACCGCTTCAGGGGTCAGTGTCAGGCCAGGGTGCCAATCTCGGCGTCACAGTCGTAGCAGCGATCAACTCTCGAACCGGTTATCCCAATGCGATTCGGTACCACATCCCGTTGTTTTCTTTACGCATCGGTCAATTCGAGGTATGGTAGTGTACAGCCAGAGACCTCCGCACGTGGTTGGCCGTTGGACAAAAAGTGTGGGCACCGTGGGTAAATCCGTGTAAGATGATTGGTTGGAGTCAAGGGCGCTAAACGGTTTTGGAGGGAGTGTAACCATCACCGTCTGCTACCACCTGAGCCTCCATGAAAAACTTGGAAGGGAAGGGAACAACAGGGGCCTGATGGGCACGAGGGGCTTCGGGAGGGACATCTTTGCTTTTTTGACGAGAATCTTCAACGTTCAAGTTCCATTCGGATGCACGTCAACTTTGTCAACTTGGAAAGAATTCGTGAAAATCTGGAATTTTGGAGGGAACCGCATTCATGATCATCACCTTAACCGTCCCCCGTCGGAGTCCACCACGGTTTTACGGTCCCTGTTCCACGTTCCATTCGGAGCCTTTTGCGGAGGTAATAACATGATGATATACCGACAGGGTTTAGATCTCGTTTACATAGATCGTTGAACGTCTGGGAATTGCTTGTTTGTCAACGTGCTTGGAAGGGCTTGGGTTTCTGGATCAGCAATCCGCATCTTGAACGGGTTTCCAATTGGGACATGACCTAACCCATGACTATGAAGTGATTTTGGACCTTCCTTTTGTGTATTTTGACTGCCTGTGGCCGATTTTTGGAATGGACCTTTGTGGAACGTTGGGTCTGCTTTGAGCTACATATCGGTTTGCGTGCGCGGGTTGTCAAAAGGATGAGGAGAGCCAGTTCACGATGTTACTGACCTTACCCACGTGCTGGTGATCTATCTTGATTACTGGCTCGTGTGTACCATTGGAAAATGTTGTAGTCTCGTAACCTCTGTGTCCTTTTTTCTCTTTCTCTCTCTTTTTTTTCTTTTTGTTCGGCGATGCCTGCATCTTGACCATTGTCAAGCCCTGCGCCTGCTTTCTACCAGAACAAAACCAGAACAAAAACACAACCTAAAAACACCCAAAAAGCCCACGCACCGAGGAAACATCAGAAAGAGACACCAACAAAAAAATTCTGTAAACCAAAAGACAAATTTAACCCGATACACTTCCTCCATTCAACCCATTTCATCCCTCTCCTCACCTCACGTGGGGACCCAAATCACCACCCAAAACACATCCCAAAACCTCCAAAAACCTCCTCACCCCTTCCTCCCCAATCCCCATCCCCCTCGCCCACTTCTTACTCCCCTCAAACTCCAAAACCAACACCCCGCTCTTCTTGTCTGGCGTAGCATAAACCTCCGGCCTTTGTCTGGCAGGCATCTCCCTCTCATAGAACCCCACTCCCCCCTTCCCGAATAACCCACCCCCTTCACCTTCCACGTTTTGGTTGCTACTGCCGGTTTCGCCCTCCTGCTGGTAAGCAGTCCTCCACCCAAAATCTCTTCCATAATCCCAGTCTGTACCCCCCTCAATGATCTCCCTCATCCCCACCGCTTCATGCGCCGAGTCCTCAATGAATTGCTCCTGCAGCCGCTTCGCGACGCTGCTCAAGGTATCATCGCCGGAGACAAAAACGCAGACGGGGAGTTCGGTCATCGTCGGTCCCACCACGTTTTGGAGGGATGCGGGAAGCGCAGATCGGCCGGTTAGGAGGCGGCCGAAGAGGAGGTTTCTTTGGCCGAAGAAACGGGTGAGTGCTAGGGCGAAGGCGGCGTGGAAGTGGGTTGCGGGGGAGATGTTGTCTTCTTTCCCATTGGATTGAGAGGTGCATGGGAGCGGGATGGTATGGCGAAGGGAAAGACGGTCGGAGACAGACCAAGTGATTATGGGTTTGGGGGAGCGGCTGAGGTGAGAAGGGTAGCACCAGCCTTGGAGGCGGTTGGTCCAGTAGGTTAGACTTTCTTGCTTGCGAGATTCGTGGAGGGCGATGAAATCCGCGAAGGAGGGGGTGCTGGGTGGGATTGCTCGCTCCGGCTTGTTGAGGTAGAGAGAGGAGAGGGTTTGGAGGACTTGGGACCAGCTGAAGCCATCAAAATAGGCGTGGGAGATGCGGAAGATGAGCTTGTGCGAGCTCGAGCCGGAGGAGGAGGTGTGTTTGATGACGATGAAGCGGATGAAGGATTGTCCGAGCTTGCGTGGTCGGGTGAGATCTTGGGCGCAGATTGTGTTCAAGAATTGCGGGAGGTCGTTCGTGTTTGCGGCGTCAATGGTGTCATATGTCGGAGTGAGTTTCCGCAGGATAACTTGCCAGAATTTCCCGTCGTCGTCATCCGCTGCTGGGACGAAGACGCTGCGGAGAATATCAAAGTGATTCACTAGGTCTGTGCATGCCCGTTCGAGCTTTGCAAAGTCCACGTCGGCGGGGAGATCGAAGATCCAATGCGGATATCTTCCGGGAGGATCTTGCAGGTTCTCCGAGATGGAAAGTGCTTGGAAGTCTGTGGCGGGAAGCACGTCTTGGATGTGGTCGATCGTGAGCCCATCATCTAAGAAGGGACTGACTTTGGTTTTCAAAAAGTCTGCCAAATCATCCGTCTTCATCAACGAGAACGGGTCATGCGTAGGTATAACCTCCTCCTGCCCGTTGCTCTCCGCCACCACCAACGCAAGATCACACAGCTTCGGCGCCCTGAATATCTCAGCAACCGTCAGAGCCAGCCCCTCCTGCCGCGCCATGGAAACCGTTCTCATGGCAGCAATAGACTCCCCACCAATCCGGAAGAAGCTGCTATCCGCGAAGATGCTATCCGGATCGATCTCCAGGACCGACGACCACAAAGCCTGCAATCGCTTCTCCATTTCCGTAGACGGGGATCGTCTGGACTCGGTGCCTTGCGGTTGCATAGCAGCCAGCTCCTCTAGCGTGTACCTGCTTCCCAACTGCCTCAAAGCCCGTCGATCGGTCTTGTTTGTCGTGGTCATCGGCACCTTGTCGACGTAGATGTATGCTCCGGGCACCATGTACTGCGGTACCTGATCCCAGAGTTTTTCTTCCACACCTTCAATGGCGCGGGCGAGTCTGGCGCGGCTGTCTGAGTCATCATCCGAGGTTACACCGCCTTCATCGTTTTCTTCCCTGATAAGGCTAAAGAACACGGCAAGAATCGGGCTAGTGCGATTAGCAGGCGTGATGATCTCTGCCGCAATAGCTTCCACCAGGCTCGGATCGCGAAGTGAGTTGCGAACATGGTACTCCACCTCGCTCAGCTCAATCCGTTGGCCACGGAGCTTGATCAACCCATCCTTGCGACCGATGAAATCCAGTGACCCATCAGAGTTGTAGTGCAAAAGATCACCCGTCTTGTAAAGCGTGCCTTGTCGTCCTGCGTGTCCCGGTGATGAGCCCTGCTGAAGCCACGACGGACTCCGGATATACGCCGCCGCGGTCTTGGCTTCGTCACCAAAATACCCGTTGCTGACCGTCGGGCCTTCGATCAGAAGCTCACCAATCGTCCCAACGGCAGCTAATCTATCCGGACGACCCGGCTCAACGAGCCAGGTATTTGCGCCGTACGGGATACCTACATGGTTATTGCGCGTCTCGGGCGTAGAGCGGGTGAAGGACAGCGCCTGCGCGCATTCCGCCGGGCCGTAGATGCCAATGATGGTATCCACCTGCGTCCAGCGCGCGACGTCCTTCCTCATGATGGCTTCACCGCCCATTGCCAGCGTGCGGAGTCCTGGCATTGTAGAGGGATCCAGCGAGCGGGCCACGGAGGGCGTGAAGTAGGTGTAGTCGCAGTTCATACGGTTGAAGGCGCCTGCGATGTCGTTCTTGCGTTCTGTCTCGGATGGGATGCAGAGGCAGGCGCCGGAAATTAAGCTCTGGAGATGGTTCGACCAGGAGACGTCGAAGCTGTAGGAGACGAAGTCGAAGACGCGGGTTCCCGAGCGGATATTCAGGATGGAGGCTTGGTGAGTGGCTGCTGATGAGAAGTTCTGGTGGGTGGTTACGATACCCTTAGGCGTGCCTGTTGAGCCGCTGGTGAAGACGACATAGAGTGTATCGGAGGGGCTGACTTTGACCGGGAACGAATCAACAGGCCATTCGTGGCTGTGAGCTTCATCGACGACAACCACCTCAGCATCCGACAACCTGCTTGCTAACTCTTGCGTGGTAGCAGATGCCAGCAATATCTTGGGGCCAATCTGCGTGACAATCGACTTCAACCGGCCCTCAGGCTGCGTCGAGTCCATAGCCACAGCTGCGGCACCAGCCCTCAGAATTGCCAAAGTCGCAACGGGATACCACATTGACTTTTCGAAACAAAGGGGGATGATGGTTTTAGGCCCGGCCCCGAGAAAAACCAAATGCGCTGCCAAGTGACTGGATAGACTGTCCAGCTCGGCATAAGACAGATTACCATCCCACGCGCAGATAGCAGGGGCGTCAGGAATGCGCTTCATGGTCTTGTCGATGAGGTCATGCACGCATTCCTCGATGGCTTCGGGAACAGTAGCGTTCCATTTCCACACTTCCTGCACATCTTGGTTGCTGACTGTTTCGATATCCTCGATCTTCTGATCAGCGGGTGAAGTGGATAGCTGGCGGAGGACATGCTCAAACTGAGCAGCAATCCGCTCCATCTGCGCCTGATCAACAACCTTCGAGTCGAAGCTGATCTCCAGCTTTATCTCATCCGAGTTGGTAAGCTGGCACATGACCATGACGGCATTGGGGTTGAAATCATCCAACCCATCGCGGCTGGAGATGTACTCCGGTCCCGAAGTAAAGGGGCCATCCTGTTCAGACCCCTCATCTTGCAACGCAGGTTGTACCACTATTATTCATCACTTAGCAATCTCACTTCAAAACCCATCTAAAATCAACATAAAGAGACTTACCAAGCAAACTATTAAACCTCGTCCCCCTCTCCGCCTCCTCACTAACCCTTCTAATCTCCAACAACTCCGCCCCCTCATACTCCACCATCGCCAACGCCTGATCCCTAATCCCATCCAACAACTCCCTCACGGTCTGCCTCTTCCCATCAAACTTAACCCTCACCGGCACCGCGCTAATCAACGGCGCAACCATCCTCTCCATCCCCTCCAGCGGCGCCTGTCGTCCCGTGACCATTGCCCCAAACACCACGTCTTCCGCGCCCGTGTACCTTGCCGTCAGGATCGCCCAAGAGGCGCGTATCAAGCTGTTGGCTGTTGCGTCTCCTCGCTTGGTCAGGCGGAGGTTCGTCAGATGGCGCTTGACGGTGCTGTCGGCTTTGGGGTAGTAGTCTTGCTCGTCCGTGGGCAGTTCGGGGAAGGAGATAGCTTCCGAGTTGGCGAATTGGTTGCGCCAGAAGGAGTGGGACGCGTCTTGGTCGATGCTGGAGATGTGCTGGATGAAGGACTGGAAGGGGGCGATGGGGCAGAGGTCGGTGATGCCGGCGTAGGCTTTGGTGACTTCGGAGAGGAGGAGGTGCAGGGAGTAGCCGTCGTAGATAGCGTGGTGTTGGGTTATGCAGCAGCAGAGCTCGCCGTGGGAGTTGGGGACGATGGCTAGCCGGGTGAGTTCTGTGGCTAGGCCCATGGGTTTGGTGAGGTCGCGCTGGAGGTAGGTGGCTACGTCGCTGGCTTCTTCATCCCATGAAAGGGGCTCGTCCACTTGGACTTGGACGAGACCTTCCGTGGGAACGTCGAGGATTCTTTGACGGAGAATGGGTGCGACTGTGCGGCTGACATGTTCCCAGGCAGCCTTGAAGCGATCGAGTTTAATATCGGGTCTGAGACGGAGGATGTATCTGGCGACGTAGGAGCCATTCTTTGCCGTCCTATCCCGTACAAGGTTAGTACACCCTCAGCAAAGGAAATGTCGTGGTTCTTACATCGAAAGCAAAGACTTCTGAACACTCGTAGTAGGGAAGACATCCTCAATCTGCCCCCGCTCAATACCACACTGACTTGCGACATAGTCAAGCGTCGCGTCCCTATCAGCAGGGTTCTTCAAGAGCACAAAGGGCTCAATAGTCCGAGGCCTGGATGCCTCAACGGTTTCCTGATGTTGCATCTCCATTGCCTTTGCCATATCCGACAGTCTCGGACATTGAAGAATATTTTGAACCGCCAGGTTATACCCGCGACTGCGCGCCAACGCAGTCAACCGCATCGCCGAGATCGAATCGCCGCCAAGGCGCAAGAAACTGCTTCCCGTACGGATCTTGTCCTCTTCAACACCCAGAATGACACTCCACAACTGCTGAAGGACAATCTCCTCTTCTGTTCCCGGTAGCTCGCCATCTGCCTCGTTCCCCTCGCCGTCAGCCTGCTCGACAGCCAAACTAGCGCCCATCTCACGCAGCCGTTTCCGGTCCGTCTTTCCACTCGTCGCCAACGGCATCGTCTCAACTGGGATGAACGTCGCTGGGACCATGTACGACGGCAGTTGCTCACGCAAGGCATCTTGTAAACCGTCTACCCAGTTCGCAAACTGGACGTCGCCCAAACCAGTCTCGACAAAGGCCACCAGAACCTGGCTATTAGTAGCCGACGACACCACAACCTCCGCAACCACCGCCGGTGCCTCCCTGCCCAGCTTGCCAGCCAAGACCTGCTGAACAGCCTGCTCAACCTTCGCCAACTCAATCCTCTGTCCCCTCAACTTAACCTGCGAATCTTTTCTCCCCACAAAAACCAGCATGCCATCAACCGAGTTATACCTAACCAAATCTCCCGTCTTATACAACCTCGACTTTTCCCGTCCCTTCACCCTCCCATCTGGACTTCCCCTCCTCAGCCACCCCGGTGGACTCTCAACAAAGCTCTTGGCTGTTTTGTCAGGATCATTCAGATACCCATCTCCAACCAGCGGTCCCTCGAGATAAAGCTCCCCTACCTCCCCTACTCCAACAAGTCGTTCGCTCGACTCGGGGTCGACAATCCATGTACAAGCTGCCACTCCCCTTCCCATTGACAACCCCTTCTTCGTATCCCCCTCCTCTCCAGGGACTGCCTCGGGTGAAATCAACCCATACATAACCCCCTGGGTCGTCTCGCTAGGTCCATACGCATTAAACACCTTCCTCCCCTCACCAACCATCCACCTCCCCCAATCCTTTTGCTCCACCCTCTCCCCACCAAGATGCAGCACCCTCAACCCCCCTCCCACCCCGTCCACCTCCACCGCCCTCGCAACACTAGGGGTCAAAAACCCCATCGTCGCTCCGCTCCTCCTCATACTCCCCGTCAAATCCTCCCTCCGTTCCCTCTGGCTGGGTATACACAGCGTAGCTCCGCAAGCCAAAGTGTGGAAAACAGCCCAGTGGTGCGCGTCGAAGGTGTGTGCTGAGAAATCGTATACCCGCTCTTGGGGCGTCATGCAGATGGCGGAACGTTGGTAAGTGACGGCTGTGCTGATGGAAGAGTGAGGGATAAGAACGCCTTTGGGGGCGCCGGTGGTGCCGGAGGTGAAGACTGTGTAGGCTAGGGAGGTGGGGGGGATGGTGGGGGGTGAGGAGGAGGAGGGGGAGGAAGGGGAGGGGGGTTCTAAGAGGGGGGAGTTGGGGCCGAGGGTTAAGATGTTGTTGGATAACATCGCAGCGAGTGCTTGTTCTGCTGGTGAACAGAGGATGAAGCGGGGAGAGACTTGCTGGATGACTGATTGGAGGTAGGGCACGGGTAGGGTGGTGTCGAGGAGTAAGCCGGCGCCGCCGGCGCGGAGGACGGAGAGGAAGGTGATGGTGGCGTATAGGGACTTTTCGAAGCAGATGGGGATGATCATGTTCGGGCTGACGCCCATGTTGACTAGGTGGAGAGCAATGTTGCTGGTAACCCGGGCCAGTTCGCCGTATGTGATCTCACCGTCCCAGGCACTGATTGCTATGGCGTCTGGCTGGCGCGTGGCTGTTTCGAGTATGAGCTCGTGGATCGGCCTCTCGACGGTCGGGCAGAGTGACGAGTTCCACTGCCAGATGCGGTTGAGATCCTCTTGTGTCGCCAAGCTGATGGCGCCTAGGCTGGTCTCGTCGTTGCTTGAAGAGCATAGGGCCCTCAACAGCTGCTCAAAATCTCTCGCCATTTTCTGAACCTTCTCTGATCCAATCACCTCCGAGTCAAAGCAGAACCTCACCTTGAGATAGCCATCTTCCGGCGTGCAAATCAGCGAAAGTGGGTAAGATTGGAAACCTCGGTAATGTGCCTCCTCCTCAGATTCCGTGCGCTCAGCACCATCGGAAACGAACAAACTCGACTTCGTGTTCTCCTCTTGCGGTGCCTGAACGACGGCCAGTGTCTGGAACTGACAAGCCAGTTGTGCTTCCTCGCTGATCTGACGGATGGCAGATAAGCCTGTTTGTTCGTACCGGATCATCTGCGTTTCCTGTGCCTGGATGGATGTGAGAAGTTCCAGAACCTTTCTTTCGTTACCGGCCTTGACTCTAATAGGAACAGTGGCAATGGTAGGACCGGGAAGCGTCTCGATACCGGGAACGGGCGCCTTGCGACCGGAAGACACAGCGCCAAAAACGATGTCGGGAGATGTTGGGCTGGAATGGAGAGAGCAAAGTAAGGCTGATGCGGCACGGATCACCGTCGACGGAGTAATGTTGTCGGATCGCCAGGTGATGTCTTCAACAGCGTGGACCAGCGTCGAACTTGACTGAGGTTGGTACGTAGACGAGGGTAGAGCAGGGAATGGTGCAGCTTTGAGGTCGGCGAACTGTGATCTCCAGAATTCCTTCTCTGCGTTTTTGTCCCGCGTGCCGATGTATTTGACGAAGGATTGGAAAGGAGCGAGACGGGGTGGTGCAAGATCATTGTAGAAGGCTTCAAGCGTTTCCATGATGATGGGCAATGTCAACCCGTCGTACAAGGAGTGGTGCAGGGTTAGAATGAGGTAGGCGTGCTCCTGACTGTCAACCTGAGGCTCAATGATTGCGCATCTCATGAGAGGCGTACCCAGACCCATTGGGAGCTGGTTCTCCTTCCTCGGGTATTCTTCAATATTTGTCGCTTCAATCCACGACTGGGAATGGTCGTGAACAACCACCTGCACGAGACCTTGCCCATCAAGGTCAACGATGCGTGTGCGCAGGATAGGAATTGCTGCGACGACGTTGTCCCATGCCTCCCTAAACTTGGCAACATCGACCGAAGATGCCAGCCTCAGCACATTCCGACCCGTATAGCTTCCCTCTTGCTTCATAGTCAAAGCCAGCAACCCCTCCTGCAAGGCTGTGCAAGGAAAGATATCCTCGACATCGTCTTCCTCCACTCCACAAAGAGACGCAGCCCGATGACAAGCGAGCTTGATATCCTGATTCGGGCCTAGCAGTGAGAAGGGAAGGACAGCGTCGTCTTCTTCCCTCTCGTCTTCTTTCCTTCGGATGAAAACCTTGGCCATCTCTTCCAGTGTCGGATACTCGAAGACTTCCGCCACCGAGAGTAGCCAACCTTCCTGGCGGGCTATTCCTACCAAACGCATGGCTTGGATGGAGTCGCCGAGTTGTAGAAAGCTATCGCCGACGGAGATGGTTTGGGCATCGACTCCGAGGGCACGGGACCAGAGCGCTTGTAGGGTCTTTTCTTCGATAGTTGTAGGTTCTCTGCGGCCACTGGTGGTTGTCTGGCGGGATGGATCGAACGAGGCGCCGATCTCGCGAAGACGTTTGCGGTCGATTTTGCCTGAGATGGGGAGGTTAGAAATATCCGAATACTTCAACGAATAAGAAGATGTCTTACCAGAAGCATTCATAGGAAACTCCTCCACAGCAATATAATAAACCGGAATCGCATAACGCGGCAACACTCTCATCAACTTCTCCCTCAACCCCACCGTCGCCCTGTCAACTTCTTTTTCACCAGCCGGCCCAACAAACGCAACCAGATTCAACCCCGTGCTAGCCTGCAGCTGAATCCCATCCACCACCACCGTCACTTCTCCCTTCTCACACCCCCTTACCCAATCTATATCCATTATGTTCCTCCGCACATGAAACTGCACCTCCTCCGGCGCCACCAACTGGCCCCTTATCTTCAACTGCGCATCCTTCCTACCCATATACACCAGATTGCCGGCACTATCATACCTTCCCAGATCCCCCGAGTAGTACAGCCTTGTCTTACCGGTCCTCCCCCCAGCAGCAAGAAATGCCGCCCCACCCCTAAACCTCTCCCCCGTCATCTTCTCATTCCCCACATACCCCTCCGCACACAACGGTCCCTCAATAACAATCTCCCCAACCGCCCCATACGGAACCAAACGGTGTGGATTCCCAGTATCAACGAGCCAGCAAAGCGCCGGCTGCTTAAGATCAATCCGACTAACCACCCCCGTGCGCCACGAGGCGACGTCCGCGGCGCAAATGGTAGCCGGGTGCTCGGCTGGTCCGTACCAGTTGAGGACTGGACAAATACCGGCCCACCGGGCCACGTCGTCTTCCGACAAATTTTCGCCGGACAAGACGAGGGTTTCGATCGTGGGGTACACGGAGTTCGGCAGGATAGCCTTGGCGGTGGACGGCGTGATATTCACAAAAGTGCATCGGAACCGGTTAATAGCGGCCGCGGTACCGTCCAGCCGCTCGGATTCGGAGGGGATGCAGATGCAGGCAGCGTGGATGAGGGCCGAGAGCGACTCGATGGTGCTGACGTCGAAGTCGTAGGAGGCAAACTGAAAAATGCGCGAGGAGGACGTGATGGAGAGGTAGGAGCCGTGGGCGAGGAGGTTGGCGGTCAAGGTGCGGTGGCTCCAGAGGACTTGTTTGGGCTCGCCGGTGCTGCCGGAGGAGACGAGGATGGCGGCGGGGTCGTGGAGGGTGATGGTGGGGAGGGGGGTGTTGTTGTTGTTGTTGTTGGGTTGGGAGAGTTGGAGGAGCTGGGAGATGGTGTAGCTGGGGGCGTATTGGGAGACCATTTCTAGGCGTGATTCGGAGACTAAGGCGAGAACGACGCCGGCCATTTTGAATACTCTGCTGATGCGGAGGTCGGGGACGACGGTTGAGAGCTGGACTTCGATGCCTCCGGCTTTGAAGATGGCTAGTTGGACTACAGGTGCCCATTTGGTCTTTTCGAAGTTCAGGGCGACAACGTTGCCCTTCTTGACGCCCAAGCACATCAAGCCGCGGCCGAGGACGGTGGAGAGTTCATCAACTTTTTTGTATGTGAACTGTCCATCCCAAGCATCGATAGCCACAGCGTCCGGCTGTGTACGTGCCGCCAGAGAGACCAGGTCGTGGACACACGCGTCAGGGTCTTCGGGGACGTCGGCATTCTGCGACCAAAAGAGATCCAAATCATCAGAGCTAGCAATTTGAACAGTGTCCAGTGTAGCCGATGTGTTGCTCTCTGAGGACATCTGCCGAAGGACTGTCTCGAACTGATGTGCCATACGCCCTATCTGCAACTTGTCGATAATGTTGCCATCAAAGCTCATACGAAGTTGCAGTCCCGACGTTGAAAGCTCACAAACCACCATCAAAGCCCAGTTGTTGAAGGGATCATGACCCAGCGTGTCCAGGTTGGACGAAAAGCTACGAGCTTTGAACAGGAGGTTGTCTTCATTGAAGTTCTTTCCTTCGGCAACTGGTTGCACGACAAGAAGTGTCTGGAGAAGCCGGGACTCAGCTAGTTCCTTGTGTAGACGTTGGATGTTCTGAAGGCCGTATTGCTCGTGCGGTGTGATCTCTATCATTTGCTGTTGCATGCGCTTGAGGAAGGCTTCCATAGTTTCGCTCCAGTCAACGGACACTGCGATGGGTACTGCGGATATTGTTGGGCCAACACAGTTCTCGACGCCTCTCATGTTGGCCTGCCTTCCACTCACTGTCAGGGCAAATATGACATCGTTGGAAGAGGTATACTGCGTGGCTAGAATGGCCCAAGCGGCACGGATTATGGTTGAAGGCGTCATGCCAGTCCGCGGCCAGTCGAGTGAGATGGAGTGTTGCAAGTCATCCTTGGCCTGTGTCTGGTAAACGGCCGAGGGTAGAACCGGGAACTGTCTGGGCTCGCCTTTCGAGAGCTGAGCTTTCCAAAAGTCGACGGCGTCTCGGGGGAATTTGTCGCTTAGATGCTTGATGAAGTTCTTGAACGGTGTAGCTATCATCCCGGGCGATCCAAGGTATTGAGACTCTAATTCGTTCATGATCATCTTGAGCACTTGGCCATCGTATATGGAGTGGTGGGCTGAGAGGATGAAGTGCCGGTCAATAATGGCGGCTCGGCAGAGCTCGGTTCCGGGACCCATGTGATTCTGCTCATCGTCATGAATATAGACATCAACATCGGTGCCATATTGCAGAGGGCAGCTATTGAGAACGACCTGCACAAAGCCTTGACCAGGTAGATCCACGATTCGAGTTCTGAGAGTGGTCAACTTGTCAACCGTGGACAACCAAGCTCGCTCCAGTTGTTCTGTGTCGATTTCAGACTGGAATTCGAAGACACTGCGAGATACGTAAAGGCCAGGCTTTCTGGCGCCCAACGCAAGCAATCCTTCCTGAAGAGGGGTAACAGGGTAGATATCGGCAATCCGAGCCTCATCAATGCCACACAACTTGGCGGCGAGAGACCGAGCCTCAGTCTCATTGACGCCAGAACCAAGCAGCGAAAAAGGAGGCACTTCAAGCTCTTGTTCCGGAGAATCGCAGTCTTGCCTTACTCGGATAGCCATATCATGAAGGCATGGGGCTTCAAAGACATCAGTAACTGTCAAGAGGAACCCTTGTTTGCGGATTGCTGCTACCAAGCGCATAGCAGCAATAGAATCACCGCCCAGACGCAAGAAGTTGTCTGTAGCATTAATCACACTTGCATCGATGCCGATCACTTCAGCCCAAAGCTCTTGAAGATGCTTTTCCATAGTCGTGGAGGGCTTTCTCGCCTCTTGACGGGAGGGCTGCATGGATGACAACTCTTCGTACGTCAATGAGTTCCCAATCTGTCGAAGGCGTCGCCTATCCATCTTTCCAGTGTGGGAAATCGGGAGAGTCTGCATGGGGATATAGACCTTGGGGATCATGTATGAGGGTAGAACCCTTGACAGGTCTGTGTCTAGGTCGTCCACGGGAAACTTGGACTTGACCAGGGCCGTGGCATCCTCTTCTGAACTCAAAGGGCTAATGAAGAGAGCCAAAGTCTCGACATTGCTGTTAGTCGGGGTGACAATCTCGGCCACCACCACGACCTCGAGTTTTCCAGCCAAGAAAAATTGCACTCGCGCCTCGATTTCAGTCAGCTCTACTCTCTGTCCACGCAGTTTCCTTTGGGATTCCTGCAACCGACCGATGAAGACTATGTCCCCATTACCATCGTACTTGACCAGATCTCCGGTCCTGTAAAGACGACCATCCCGGCCGGGTATCTCACCATGACCGTGCTGAAGCCAAGCAGGCGAGAAGAAAGACTTGCCGTTCAAAGCAGCGCCGCTGTCACCGGTATAGGCACCTAGGATCGGGCCTTCCATGCACAGCTCGGCCACTGCACCAATAGGGGCCAGCTGATTTGGGTCCTTAGGGTCAACYAGCCAGGTCAAGCCGGACGTRCTTTTSCCGATCAAAGCTKGCTTCCACGTCTTTTTRTCWACGCGACATGAAGTGGCAACAGAGGATTCGGCGGGTCCATACCAGTTGTACACCGAATCGAGGGATCCGGCCCACTTGAAGGCGGTCTTTATGGGCAGCTTTTCGCCTGCAAAGACGATGGTCTTCAACGAAGGCACTGTTTCGGGGGCAAGTGTTTCGGAAACAGAGGGTGTCAGMCAGATCCAGTTGGCGCGAAAGTCGTTGATAGCTCCAGCCAGACGATTAGTCCTGTCCGATTCCGATGGAACTATGCAGCAAGCGCCTGAAGCCAAGGCGGAGAGGGCTTCGACCGTGCTCACGTCAAATTCGTATCCTGCGAACTGGAATACTCTGCTTGTTGAGTTGACATGGAACGAGAAGCTGTGTGCTCGGATGTTGCTTGATAGGGTCGCATGGGTCCAGAGGATGGATTTGGGAGTTCCTGTCGARCCGGATGTRAAGAGGATGAGGGCTGGGTCCGAAGGTAGKATSTCRATGGGATCRRGAACATGMACCCAGTCRGTAGATTCAACMTCATCTTGRAKCAGGCTGGAAACAGGGTAGACTGGCACGATTTCTTCAAATGGAGCCAGGTCAGAAACAACATTCGACGTGATGACAAGCTTGGGCTTCACAGCCTTGACAACTTCCCTAGCACGCTGAGGTGAAGTAGGTGCGGAGAGTGGCATAACAACGGCACCGAGCTTCAAAGCAGCGAGCATGGTGACAAGCTGCCAGGCTGATTTCTGAAAGCTCAACACGACGATGGATCCCTTGCCCACCCCGTGATCTTGATGTAAACGGTTCGCAAGGAAACTTGACCAGTCTTTGACTTGACGGTAGGTAAACTCCTTGTCCCACGCGGCAATGGCTGTGGCGTCTGGGTCAATGGATGCCCTGTTATCAATGGTCTCCATCACAAGGCCCTCAACGGGTTCAGGGAGGACTCTGTTCCAGTCCCATATCTGGGCGACATCCTGGGGACTGCGGGCTGTGATATCGCGCAGCTTGGAGTGAGCCAGGTCGGCGGTACAGATTTGACGAAGCAAGTGCTCAAGCTGAAGGGCCATACGCTGAACAGTCGACTCCTCGATAATGGCCGAGTCAAAGTTGAACTTGAGGGTCAGACCGTTGTCCTCCAACTGGACGATGACCATGATGGCGTATGAGTTGTACATGGCCAGACTGTCGGCGTCTCCATCCTTGGCCACCAGCGTCAGGTCTCCATCAGTATCACCACTCTTAACAACACTCTTTGCCTTTGAGAACAGGCCATCACTGGTCTTCTTCAGCGGTGGTTGGATGACGAGCAGGAGCTGGAACTGACTGGCCTCGGCGACATGGTGACTGATGCGCCGGATATTCTGGAGGCCATACTGTTGATGGGCGGTGACCTCAATGGCCTGCTGCTGGATTTGTTGCTGTAATTGCTGAACAGTCTTGTCCCAGTCGAATTTGACGCGGACGGGAATTGTCGCGATGGTTGGACCGGCGATGCGATCGATGCCGATGACGGGAGCACTTCTCCCGCTGACCGTCTCGCCGTACTTGACGTCGTTGGAGTTGGTGTGGGCGGCTAGCAATAACGAGAGCGCTGAACGGACTGCTGAAGAGGGCGTAATTCCCGCCCTGGCTGGCCRCTGTAAGTCCGCTATTGGGTGGTGCAGGTCTACTAAAGCTCTCTTTGCAGGGCTGTTCGAAGTGTTAGTGGCCGCTGGAAGTGGAAATACAGCAGCCTCTGAGTCTGCCAGCTGGTCGCGCCAGAATGCAACAGTGTCTGACCGGCTGTCGCCAGCTGCAGAGACGGCATGCTTGATAAACCGCTGATAAGGAACAAACGACGGGTCCTCCAACTTCCCTCCTTCACGATACGCCTTCTCAACCGCGTCCATGATCAACCCGTTGGAGAATCCGTCAAAGATGGCATGGTGCATCTCCAAGGCAAAATAGCACGGCTCTCCCTCTGTGGCTGCGACCAGTCCTGCGCGACACAGTGGTGTTCCCAAGCCCATGGAAGCGGAATCGGAAAAGAAGTCGGCGATGGACGAGCATCTGGAGAGCGACTCGTTGGACTTGATGACAACCTGGACGAGCCCTTCTCCGGGAAGATCAATGATACGAGTCCGAGTGATGCCTGCTTGCTCGGCCGTGCTTTCCCAGGCCGCCTCGAGCCGCTCCAGATCAATATGTCCGAGTGATGGCAGTTCAAAGACAGTCCTCGAGACATACTCTGCTCCGTCTGCCAACATGCCCTCCTGAAGAGAGGTTACGGGAAAGACATCTTCAACTTCGTCTGAGTTGATGCCACATATCTTAGCGGCTTCTTTCCGGACACTATCAACGTCTCTTTCCACCGTCAGCAGCGAGAACGGCAGAGTGTCGAGACCCTCGTCTTCGTTGTGTGGCATGGTCCCTCTGGGTACTTTTGAGTCAGCTACCAAGGCAAGACCTCTCAGCACTGGATTCGTGAAGATATCAGCAACAGTCAACGAGATACCGTGATCCCGTGYCGCTGCAACCACTCGCATGGCACCGATCGAGTCACCTCCCAGCCGGAGAAAGTTGTCTGCTGTGCTGATGCGAGTTAGGTCCAAGCCCAAGACATCAGCCCAGATCTGGCGGAGCCGTGTCTCTGTGCCGGTTGTGGGCTCATGGTACTCTGTCGCTGTCATGATGGTTGATTGTAGCTGGACAATCTCCCCCCAGCTCATTGCGCTTCCCATCTCCCTTAGGCTTCGTCGGTCCACTGTGGTTATTGTTAGTACTGACAACTAATACACAGAGAACTTGAAAGCTCGAGTCGACGTACCTTTGCCGGTACCAGCAACAGGAATCTTGTCAATCGGCAGATAAACACTGGGGATCATGAATGCCGGGAGAACCTCCCGCCAGATAAACACTGGGGATCATGAATGCCGGGAGAACCTCCCGC
>RANZ01000575.1:0-20139 GCA_009805285.1 Neurospora terricola FGSC 1889 | reverse complement strand
CCGGTTTGCTCGCCAACCAGATGGAGCGGTCAGCGACTCGCCAGTAAAATGTCTAGATTGGCGCTGGATACTCTGTTCCAGGAGTTGTACTTGATCCTTTATGCTCAAGGACCAGAGGCTTCCCAGTCGAGCCAGTGTAGATATCGAAATGATTACTGGCGAGTCGCTGACCGCTCCATCTGGTTGGCGAGCAAACCGGTGTGTGAACTCCGGCAATAAGGAAACCAACATAAAGGCGGACAGTTTGCTCCGGTTCTGCGTCTCCTGCTCTATGGCCCTTGGTGAGGAGAATAACATAATCACACCGAAAACATCTGCTCCCACTTCCGCTCATCAATCAGACTTTCCAGATGATTCATTATGCGCTTGCCAAGACTCAGGATGCCATATTTTGAGTGCCTTGGTGCACTGCTTCACTCCCAGACAATTTTCAACGAGGCTAGCGCTTGATAAATTAGAAGGGTAGTGTCGTTCTTGACTCGGAGAAGAGTCTTTACGACGGGAATGATGGACAAGGCGCTACTGACACCCTCAAAGGAACAGGGAAATAGGACTGTAACGCCCTCCGCCTTGACGAGGTGGTGAAACCAAACTGACCCCAGGTTCCTCTCTGTAACAGTCTCGTAATTTCGAGTGCCTTTCCGCCGTAGCTGTTTCTCAGAGCGAGGCGCTGGCCTACTGGGCCTTATCGCAGGAATTCATAGAAGCGCGGCGCTTGAGCTGCGCCAAAGGCGAGGAAAGGGGGCAAACGAAAAAGAAGTAACAAGTGCACCAAGCAGACATCATGACGCTGTTTACAAGGAAGTCTCCACCATAATACACCTTGGATCGTCAATACGGAAATGTGGAAGGTATCAGATATGCGTTGTCGTAGGTAGGAGTGTAGTGAAAGCGATGTCCGCAAGAATGAATTGCGTTAAACGCTTGTGTGGGTGCCCGAACTTTCAGGCGCGGTTCAACTCCCTGCTCACGATATGCGCTGTGAAGCTTGACGGATACAGCTTTTGGTAATTGACCGTCGAAGCGGATCTGGCGAGCGATACGTTTGTGTGGCGCTTGTCGTTGGGTTCAGTTGACTGGATCGACAGCATGTTGGCCGAAACGCCTTCGTGCGCGGAGCATCTTGAAGCACGCTGAAGTGACTCTCGGAGGCGCCACTATGCGGACAGTATGGTCGCAGTAGGCAAAGACTGAAGGAGGTTTCTTTGGGTATAAGTGACCAGGGAATCGTCTTCACAATCTGGTCGTCAGTGATCACTCAGTCACACACGCCTCATCACCCAGACTAAGGGCAGACACCTACAACTTACCACGCCATTCAAACTCTCCCCACACAATCTCGAGTCGTTACGCAACCGTCACCATGAAGTACTCGAGTTCCGTCCTGATCGCAGCTTTCTGCGTTAGCGTCCTTGCCGCTCCTGCTGCTAAGGTCAGTTTTCACAATAAGAGCACCGTGATTTGATGTTCCATGTTGCTAACCTGAGAGGGTGAATAGCGTTCATCCGTCGAGGATTATGTCATCCCCATCGACAAGAGATCTTCGGTCGAGGACTRCGTCATCCCCATCGACAAGCGTGGTTCCGTTGAGGACTACGTGATCCCCATCGATAAGCGTGGTTCCGTTGAGGACTACGTGATCCCCATTGACAAGAGGTCTTCGGTCGAAGATTATGTCATTCCCATCGACAAGAGGTCCTCGGTTGAGGACTACGTAATTCCCATCGACAAGAAGCGTAGCTCCGTCGAGGATTACGTGATCCCCATTGACAAGCGCCACGGTGCCGTCGAGGACTACGTGATTCCCATCGACAAGCGTTCGTCGGTYGAGGACTACGTGATYCCCATCGACAAGCGTTCGTCGGTCGAGGACTACGTGATCCCCATTGACAAGCGCCACGGTGCCGTCGAGGACTACGTGATTCCCATCGACAAGCGTTCGTCGGTTGAGGACTACGTGATCCCGATCGATAAGCGTCATGGCGSYGTTGAGGACTATGTCATCCCCATCGACAAGCGTGGKTCCGTTGAGGACTACGTGATCCCCATCGACAAGGCCTAAGCAACCGCCTGGAAGAGGTCAGCACAATGAGCTTTGGCGAGAGATCAGGGTGGGAGATGAGACGAGAGGGGATGCTTGGAGGATTGGGACTGGATCTGGCTTGATGACTGTTTGCCCTGGGAAACGGACATGTTACGACTTGTGATGACGACTTTTGGACTGGGAATGTTTTGGACTTACGATCTGGCGTTTTGACGTACCTTCGCTCTTTTAGCTAGGAATCTGAAGACTGTGATGGTGTATCCTTCTCGTTCGTCTGATGTGGTTGCTTTGCTGTCTTTGAGGTGCCGACTTGCCGATGTTTCCATGTTGATGGCCTCCTTTGGACCCAGGACGGGGGAAACAAAGCCGAAATTAAGAATGATGAAGACCAACGTTGTACACTGCATAAAAAAGAGACAGCGAGAAGCGTTGCCCGGAGGTTTTGTTCCGTTGCAATCCAACTGAATCCATTGCCGACACAAGCATGGCTGGCTGACCTAATGTGAATGTGTAAAGGAGACGGAACGGAAGCAACGAGAATTCCTTCGAGAGTTGACAAGACGAACACTGAACCGGCAACAGGCAAGTACTGCAGCTTTGACTGACGGATAAGAAAGCATCGGCAGGTGGGATGTCCAAACCCCAATCGCGCTTGCCTGCATCTACTTACATCACCACTTGCATTTACATAGACAACACAGGAAGGCACGGCAGGCAGCAATGACAGGGCACTGCGAAACGAAATGAAATGCCCATTGCTATGGAAGGAACGAAGATGACTACCTCTGAAAAATTCCCGACCTAATCCACCCGTCGACAGAACGGACTTCCCCTCTGAGATTTCAACACCCTCACCGCTTCCGTGTCTTTTGCTTCCTGCTCTCGCAATCTCCACAGTTCCCTTTTCCTGGTCTCTGGAAGTTTGGCCCATGTCTCGGCTTCCTCTTTTCTCCTTTTCCTTTCCATCCACTTCTTTCTGTCCTCCTCGGTCCAGCGCGGCGGGTAATAATCGTCCAATCCCTTCTAGCGATTGTACTTTGGCGACTCACCAGGACGATATCCATGAGAGGATGTTCCCCAGTTCTCCGGTACTATTGGTAACTCTTCATCGAGACCCCGGCGGCGACGGCGACGCATGTTGGCGGTAGGACCAGAGGCAAGTTGTAGCGGATAGGGATCGCCAGTTGGGTTCAGGCGGTAGGAAGGGACTCGATATACGCGATGGGTCGGATCCTCGTTTTTAGACTTTTGCTGATAATGACTGCTAGCATCCGACTCGGGAACGGTCACGACGGTTGGGGGAGGAGGATAGGATGGAGGGTATGAATCCTTGGGGCGGGAGGCTGAGGGTGCAGCATGGGGCGAAGTATTTCTGACCCCTGAAGGCCGTTCCCTCTCCCAAGAATTTCTCTCTTGATATGCCTGGCGAAAAGGGTTTGGCGATGCGTTAAGCTCAGCCATCATCTCGGCCGTGTTCTTCTTCGAATATCTCCTCTTCGGCAAATTTTGTCCGCGATTCGAACCTTGGGAAAAACGAGAGTGGCGAGAAGACGGCGGCGATGGCTGCGGAACAGAGCCATTCCCAAAGTTCAGCCCCGAGAATAACCTCAAGAAGGGAGCTAGTGCTGGCTCAGCCTTGTTCTTCACTCCCTCCTCCTCTGCATTCACCTTTCGCTCAGGTTCTTGGCTACCGGTAACCGAGTTGTTCCCCAGCTGCATTCTTCCCCCAAGGTTTTCAAGCAACCGCCGTAGTTGCGATATCCCGTCACGATCATCACCAGATGTACTCTCAGTGGCAACTGAAGGAGGAGGCGGACCAGGTGTTTCTCTGTGCGAGTACAAATCCTGTGGTTCCTGTTTAACGTACCTTTCTCCATTGATGATTATCTCATTCCCCCTTTCCCAGTCCTTTCCATCTCCCTGAATCCCTTCTTCCTTCCTATCCCTTCTAAACCTGTCCCAACTCTCTCTTTCCCTCCTCGCCTGCCTCTCCAATTCCGTCTCCTTCATCGTCTTATGTTGTACATTACTCTGACTCTGCGTGGATCCCGCCTAAGGATTCTCACGCCTGGAGCGGCGCATGTAGCGTTCATAGACGCTCTCGCCCTCATCGTTGTCCGGTTTTGGACCACGCCCAGGGTTCAGTTCCCTAAAAGTCGACTTGAGCACATCCTGATGCCTTATTTCCTCCTCGGCCTCCATCGCCTCGAGGACATGATCCGGTAGCTTCGACAGCTCCTCCATCTTGGCGTGCAACCGCTCGAGGTCTGGGGGATCCTCCGCGGTATGATACCCATCATCGTCGTCTCTGCTATGACCACCTTGACTACGGTGACCGTGACCGTACTCCTCCTTCAGGTACTTCTCCCTGCCATGCTCACGATCCTTGCCCTTGCCCTTGTCCTTACCAGAGGCTCCAGAGCCGCCGCGTTTCTCCAGGCTGTACTTGTGCTTCTTGCGGTCTTCCCTCGCGATCGCGGCGCCGGCGATCCACAGCAGCCAATCCGGTGCCGGCCGCTTGGGAGAGAGCTCGCGGTCCTTAACGCGCTTGCGGACCAAGACGTGCTTTTCTTCTTCTTCGCGCTTGACCTTGCCCTTGCCCTTGTCGATCTTATCACGAGGGGATCTGCGAGGAGATCTGGACCGGTCGTGGTGACGGTGACGGTAGTCGTCGTCGTTGGGGGGAGGGCTGTCGCGCTCTCTTTTGATAGGGGTGCGGTGGTTGGGCATTTTGTGCCTTGTTGTTCACGCACTTACTTACTGAGAGGTGGGACTTGGTTTCTGCGCAAAGGGGTTTGTTCTGGAGAACTGGGTTTGCAGGAAGAGTGAGAACGAAATGGCAGTTCGGGGAAGAGTTGGACCTCACTCCTTTATAGGACTTTGTGGCGAACGGAATAATATTTTGGGCATATTGGGGATTCTTTGTCAATAGCCTACCTACGCTATTGTGGAAGGAAGTTGCCCAGTCACCTTATGGATCGGGATTGAAAGTGTTGCATAGGCAAGTCAGTATTGGTGGAGAGAACAAAGACAAGGTACACGATGGTGGTGGTGTATGGCGTTGGTACAAAGCACTTTGACCACAATAACAAAGTCAGAAGCTCGGGCTAACAAAGTAATAAGGCTTGGACTAAAGGGTCAGGAGACTCCGGCACAGAAAGGTCTCGGATGACGATTTGGATTACAGCTGGAGGTTCATATTGTCAAAGCAGCGAAGAAGGCTCGGGCTAACAAAGCCATAAGACTCCAACACAAAAAGGTCTCGGATGACAATCTGGCTCACAGGTGGAGGTTCATAATCTCAAAGCAGCCACTTCCTATTGATACGAGCTACACTTCACTGTCCTCGAGCCGCGCGCGCTCCCGTCCTGACAATTTCTCCTACTACCGGCGGCGGGAACGAAAGGACGAAACCAAGACCCCGGCAGTCAAGATCTCAACGTCAATGAATAAAACCCAAACCTGTTCGTCCCATCCTGACAATGACCATCAATCACCCGGCCACCCGCGCCCCGTCGTCACTTTAGTATTCAAAGGAAATCCCAACAACACCATCAAGAACTGCCATATCCTTCACCAAAAAAACCAACTAAAACAATCCAATACCTTCTCACCCGGCCTTTATGTTGTCTGTCCTCCCTTACCCATCCAATTGCACAAACCCTCACCCACAGAAAGGTCTCGGATTGACAATCTGGCTCACACACCTTCACACCTTCAACTTCATAAATACCAAAGGAGCTAGCTAGTTGAATCAATACAAGTTTGCAGTCCTCGAACCACACGCACTATTGACCACCTTGTTACTATGCCGCCGCGCGCTCCTGACAAATTCCCGTCCTACCGTGCCCATGGGAACGAAAGGACGGACGAAACCAATGTGCACAGTCAAGGTCTCAGCGTCAATGAATAAAACACCACCTGTTCGAGCTCATCCCGCATTCCCGTCCCATCCCGACAATGACCGTCACCCTGACCCGCCCGCCGCCCTGCCGTCACCCAATCACACAGTCACTTAGTCACTCAGTCACTCAGTCAAAGGAAGTCCCGAAACCATCCCCATCCGCCGCCTTCTTCGCCAAAGCCAACACTGAACAGTCCAAGACCTCTCTCCATTGATCGTGACGGCCTGAGATGTTAAAAATGGGCATTTTGAATGAGTGATCAGTGCTTAGATAGGAAGTTTGCGAGTATTTTGAGAGAGTGATAAAGGAGTGACCATTTGTCCTGGTCGGAAGCACACACAGGCCTGGATTGGTGGGGACTGAATGAGATGAGTCCTTATCAGATCCCCTTCAGAATTAGCCACATCACAGTTAGCGCAATAACATCCATCTGTTACACACGCACCAAGCACCGACCTCCGAATCCAAGAACACCAACACAGGCGTCTAGGAACAAGTTCATCGGGAGGAGGACAAGAAACAACACAAAGAATTAACGCGGTGCTCATTCATATTTATTCTGTTAATCACACCACTCATCCGGACAGATTGATTTCTAACTTTGCTCGTATCAATGGCATTTCAATTCATTTCAAACACAGCTGTTTCGGCATCGGCGCATCGGCTTCGTAGTATCTTGTATTTCTCTTAAGAGAGCCTTCTCTGTATGTTCCGGACGCGGCAGCGCATCCAACTCCCTCCACTTCTCRAGGTCCTCCAGCGCCTTCTTGAACCACAACAAGGACTTTTTATAGTGCTGTCTTTGAACCCAACGAGCCCAATTATCCGCCCGATTAGCCTCCAACCAAGCAATCCGCCAACGCAGCTCTCTGCTGTACAGCAGTACCTGATCAGCCTCCTAAAGCTTAGGGGCATTCTGGCCCCGTCCCTCCTGCCTGAGGTCGAACCGATCCAGGTTCATCACCTTGTGCCAAGCCGCCACAAAGTCGCGCTTGAACTTCTCCTCGCCGTCCACTGCAGCATATACCTCCGCAAGCGCGCGAAGCTCAGCGTGCGATCCAAAGATGAGGTCCGCCCTCGTGGCAGTCCACTTCTTGTCCTGTGTCTTGCGGTCATAGCCGATGAACAGTTCGCCCTCATTATCCGCCGCCTTCCATGCCGTGTTGGTGTCCAACAGGTTGACAAAGAAGTCGTTGGTAAGCTTGCCGGGAGTCTTGGTCAACACACCGTGGGATCCGCCATCATAATTGGCCTCTAGCACACGGAGACCACCAATGAGGGCAGTGAGCTCAGGAGCCGAGAGAGTGAGCAGCGAGGCACGGTCAATGAGGAACTGCTCGGTGCGTACGCGCTGGGTACCCTTGCCGTAGTTGCGGAAGCCGTCGGCGTAAGGCTCGAGGTGAGTGAAAGAGTGCACATCCGTCTGCTCCTGAGTGGCGTCGTTGCGGCCTGGGGTGAAGGGGACCAACAAGCCAGAAGCCTGCTCAAGGGCGGCGACACCACCGAGGACGATGAGATCGGCCAAGGAGACCTTCTTGCCGCTGGGATTGTCGTTGAACTTTTGCTGCACAGACTCGAGAGCAGAAATGACCTCGCGGAGCGTAGAGGGATCATTCACCTGCCACTCATTTTGAGGAGCAAGACGGATACGGGCACCATTGGCACCACCGCGCTTGTCAGAGCCACGGAAAGTGGAAGCCGAGGACCAGGCAACGAAGATCAACTTCTTGGGGGCAACACCTGTAGCCAGAATCTCCTTCTTCAAGGCGGTGATGTCGTTATCATCAACGACCTGGTAGTCTACGGGAGGAATGTAGTCTTCCCAAGGAAGGACCTCAGAGGGGACCTCGGGACCGATCCAGCGAGTACGCGGGCCCATGTCACGGTGAAGAAGCTTGAACCAAGCGCGGGCAAAAGCATCGGCGAACTTGTCTGGGTTAGCGAGGAAATCGCGGCAGATCTTGTCATAGGCGGGATCCATGCGCAGGGCAATATCGGTCGTCAACATGGTCGGGAGCTTCTTCTTGTTGGGGTCGTAGGCATCTGGGACGCTGGGCTCGGCGTTCTTGGCCACCCACTGGTTGGCACCAGCAGGGCTCTTTGTCGGCTCCCAGTCAAACTTGTAGAGGTACTCAAGGTAGCCCATGCCCCACTTGGTGGGAGTTGGTGTCCAAGTGACTTCAAGACCACTGGTGATGGTGTCGGGACCCTTGCCCTGGCCAAAGCTGTTCGCCCAGCCGAGACCTTGTTGCTCGATGGGAGCAGCCTCGGGCTCCTTGCCGACGTGATGAGTGGGACCGGCACCGTGAGTCTTGCCAAAGGTGTGACCACCAGCGATCAGAGCGACAGTCTCCTCGTCGTTCATAGCCATGCGGCCAAAGGTGACACGAATATCCTTGGCTGAGGCAACGGGGTCGGGAATGCCGTCAGGACCTTCGGGGTTGACGTAGACGAGACCCATGTGGGCGGCGGCAAGGGGCTTCTGCAGGTCACGGTTGTGGATGTCCTTGTGCTGTTTCTTGGACTCGTCACCTTGGACGACACCATGTCCCTTGTGGCCTTCCTGACCCTCGGCGTAACGGTCCTCATTGCCCAGCCATGTAGTCTCGGAACCCCAGTATGTAGACTCGTCAGCCTCCCAGGTGTCGGGACGGCCACCAGCAAAGCCAAAGGTCTTGAAGCCCATGGACTCGAGAGCCACGTTGCCGGTCAGAAGGAACAAGTCGGCCCACGAGATCTTGTTGCCATACTTTTGCTTGATGGGCCACAAGAGACGACGGGCCTTGTCGAGAGAGACGTTGTCGGGCCAGCTGTTGAGAGGAGCAAAGCGCTGCTGACCCTCACCACCGCCTCCACGGCCATCCGTGATACGGTATGTACCGGCGCCGTGCCATGCCATGCGGATGAAGAGACCGCCATAGTGACCGAAATCAGCAGGCCACCAGTCTTTCGAGTCGGTCATGAGGTCGGTGAGGTCCTTCTTGAGGCCTTCATAGTCGAGGCTCTTGAAGGCAGCGGCATAGTCGAAGTCTTTGTCGAGGGGGTTGGTGACGGGAGTATGTTGGCGGAGGATGTTGAGCCTAAGCTGGGCGGGCCACCAGTCGGTGTTCCTGGTGCCACCACCGCCGACGTTGGACATGCGGACGGGACACTCGGACATGTTGGTCGACGTTGTGTTTTGATCTTTCGAGACGAAATATCAATTCCAAGTTGAAGCTCCTTGCTGACGTGGGAGCTGAACAGACGATGAGGAGATGAACGGGGATGAGAAAAGAGAAGAAACAGGAGACAGAAGACAGAAAGATATCGGAGAGAGGAAGCTCCGGTATTAGTAAAGAGAGGGGTTTGGTAGTGGAGAGTGGGTGGGAAGGCGAGGTTGATATGAAATCGTAGAGAAGGAACACAAAGGAATTATTCTACCCCGCCCCATGGAGGTGGTACCGGTAGGTTACTGAGTGTTCCTGTCTCTCTTGAGTGTGAGCTCCTCGGATCATGATTGCTCCATCCATCCCCGGCTTCCATCACGGTGAACCCCCAGGGACGAGGTGCCTCGTACTGTAATTACGTAAGGTAAGGTACTTACACCATACTTGGATCTATCCCGCCTATGGCTTCGGCTGATGCCATCCAGATTGTTGTTCTTTTTTGGTGAATACCTCCGACGATGATCATATCATAAAGGTGTTGAACCTCTTCGATCCCTTCGAATCACTTTTTCTTCCTGGCCTCTTGATTCATCCAGACTAAACATGCCTTGATGCTTGGTCGTGTACTGTACCTGTATGTACGCCGTATTGACAGCTTGGAAATGGAAGAAGTGCCGCCCGTGACCTTCCCGTTGCTCGACCCCGCACATCAAACACAGGGATGGCAACTGCAACTGCAACTGGAGGCAAGCAGGATGGTTAGACACGGATAGAAAAGGTGGTACAGACTGCATGTGCTTCGGCCATCAATCGAGCGACAGCTGCATTGATTGTTGTTTCCCTTCCTCTGATTGGCAGGTGGGGAATGTAACTTGCATCGGAGTATTCTGCCCTTTTTTGGTTAACATGGAATCTTGACGAACCTCACGACCTTCTCCAGGCAATCACGGCGATGAGAGCCTTGAGGGCTTACAAGTTGAACGGGAATAGAAGAAAGCCTGGACTAATCGCTAGTTGAGTTGTCATGTGAACTGGCGTTAGCTAGGAGATGAAAGTCGCGGTGCTGTCAGTATCAATACCACCTTACCAAACCGGAACGCGTAACATTGAACTTGGCGATTGAGAGTGGCAGAAGTGCCAAGATGGGAGAAACATTTCGAAGATGAAAGTCGACGGGAGAGGCAACCTTCCATCGTGCTCTCTCGCCATCCAATTACCAATATTACGTGCTGGTCAGCAGTCCCGGACCGGGTCTGCTCCCGTGGACTAATTCCCGGCTGTTCTTGGCTTCCGTGTTCGTTGCCGTTGTTGTGTCGTTCTTGTGGTTGCTAAGAGTCACACAGGTAACCCGTCCCTTCCACTCAGTACACGTATAATGATTGAGGTCGGTTCATCTTGCCCTCTCACTCCCGTTGATGTTTCCCTCGCCATGATGTTCTTGTGTCCCTCAAGGTGCCCGCGGCGACTCTCTTGCCCCTCCACCTCGCTCGAGGAGGGACCGGGAGAGGTCAATGTCTCGGCCACCTCCCCCGCCCTGGAGCTTTCCTCACCTGCCCTGCTGGCGCGGACTCCCCCGCATTCGTTGTGGGATGCGTGTAAATCACCCCACCGGCTAATCCTTCTACGTCATGCACGCCTTACAGCTTGTAGAGCTAGGGGTCTTGGCCGGCTCATGGCCAGCTGGGTTTCTGAATCGGTATCATTTGAAATCGTTGGTTTCAACAATCAGCGAGTTTGAATCTTTGTAACAAGATGCCTGCCTGTTGTTCACTGTGTAGAAAGACCTGGGTGGATGGCGTGTCACGGTTCGGACGAGACTACCTGCAAATACAGTAGAGGCCATGACCGAGACCAGTGTCTGTCGTTTTTGGTCGTCGACGACTCTATAATCCAATCGCATCTCAGTGAGAACCTCTTTGGACACCTCGGCCAGCGCGTCAGCTAGACTAATGTAGAGTAACCAAAACATTCAATCCAACAGCTTTCAAAAATCAGGCAGCAGTCACGACCTTCTACTTATGGCGAAATCTTCTGGAAGGAAAACTTCTAAGAGCGAGCTCGTGTTAGCAACAGCCCAGACTGCCAGTCGAGGCATGAGGATTGCTTACCAATTCGATTTGGGTCTCTGAACCATCAGCGCGGTTCATGATAATTGGCAGCGAGCATCGTAGCGGTTGGGGATATTGAGGTGATGAGTCACTCATCCGTCCGCTGGCGAAGTGGCAAGTACCGACATCCGATTTCCGCCTCGGTCTTTCAGTCAACGGTCCAGTGGTTTGTTGTCTGCACATATCCCTTCTTTGTGCGCGCAGGCTCGGCAAAGACCTTGATAAGATCCTTTGTTAGCCGGGGCGAGAAGATGCGGTTGGTGGCAGTGGCACCTCTCCATCTCTGGAAGGACCAAAGTATGGTAAGCGGCCGTATGGCCGCAGGCCAGATCAGTCCACAGACATAGGAATCGTCGTCACGCCCCCTCCGTCTCCGAGGATTTCTCCCAGCTTAACAAGCGTGTTCTCGTACACCTGGGCGACGTTCATGTGAAACAACTCGTCTTCGTCGTCATCACAATCGTCGAAATCGTTCACGTCAGCCTCGGCCTCTGTATCATCGTCCGGCTTCGGTGTCTGAATACCCGGACCCCCAGTATCGCAGTCTAGATCCTCGTCGGCTGGCTCTTTCGACATGACCTCGACAACCAACACGCGGGTGCGCTCAATCACGCTCTTGCAGCGGACCATGTCGGTGCGGGACAGACCGGCTCGGAGGCCGTTTTCGAAGCCCGGTAGTGTCTCTTTGGTGTCGATGTCGTAGCCGAATAGTAGGCTGGCGAAACAGTGGTCGAGTTTTCGTAGTAACGAGAAGGTCGCTGCCGGTGAAGGGGGGAAGCCCTCGAGCCAGGTGGTGAACTCGCTGGCGATATTGAGCAGGTAGGGAATTTGCAGGCTGGCTAAACGGATGTTAGTTCCAGGCAGCAATGCACCGGCAGGAACCCGAAGGCTATGGTGTAACTTACGAGTACCGGAGAGCCAAATGATATTTATAACGTCGTCCAGGTCCTTGCACAATTCCGCCATGGACTTGTAGCCGGTGATTTCGTCGCTGGGATCGGGGATCGCAAAGTGCTTGACGTATCGGCGACTGATGTGTAGCATTTTGTCGGAAACATAATTGCGGACCTTATCCTCCTTGATGGATCCGGGGCGAAGAGAAGTTCGGCGTGGATGTGGAAGGTTTGAGACCGGGGCCGCTGATGCTGAACTGGGCGCTGGAGATGGTAACGAGTTTGAAGGGATCGCGGGAGGCACGAAGCCCCCGGGAGCTGGCGCAGTCGGGGAATTGGGAGTTTCGTTTTCAGCCATTGGTGTATGACGTATCGTGAACGGGGTTGATGAGTGTTATTCGAAGACAATTGGCGATGAGAAGAAGTTACTTAAGTAGGCGTTGGGAGGACAAGGTGGGATGGCAATTTGCGCGACGGTTATGCGACAGTAGAATCGCGATGGCAGAAGGTGACAGTGGCGAGAGTTGAGAGTTCAGTGGCAGACGCCGGCACATGACAATGGATGACATGACGAATGGATCCAGCCCCGACAAATGGCGGGGGAGTGGGACCTGCACTGAAGCTCCACCGCTTACAGGGCTTGCCTGCCGGGAGCAGGCACTGCAGGGGTAGTCTGTCACCAGAGGTGCATTTGATGGTTTGATGTGTCTGAATCCTTTCCACATCACGACCCTTTATCGATGTGACAAGCCCAAAATTGAGAAGATTTAGCCATAACCTTCCAGATACTGATCTATTAGTTGCAAGTGATCATTGTTTTCGCTGAGAAGACGACTCTTCTGGTGAAGCTCTGTTTAAGTGATAACAGCCAATGACGGTGCCAAGCATTCCCCGATAAGAAAACACGGTGGCACGTGCCATCCATGCCTCTCTCTGCCTCTGCCTGCCAGGAAGTCCAAAATTTCCATTCGACGTTCCAGTCCGCGATTGCGAGTCCCGTCACGGCGTCACGGTCCCTCAGTTTCCAAACTCCATCAACCGATAGCCCGTTATCGCGACAACTCCCAGACACTCAATCACCATGCCTTCCGCCAGATACATCGAGCGCCCCGGTGGCAGCCGCAAGTCCAAGGGCTTCATTCTCTCCACTTACGATTCCCTCACCTCTGCCGAGAACGCTTCCGTCGTCCGCAGCATCGCCTTGTTCGGCGTGAGTGTCCTCCCCAACCCGGCCCACGGCCCCCGGCCCCGTCCGGTCTATAGCTAGTCTTCCACTTATAGTCCGATTATACTAACATATCCTCCCACCATAGGCTGCCGTCGCCTTCCTCTCCAGCTCTTGGGGCGAGATGCTCGTTGTGTTCGTGTACCCCTACCTTCACAGTCCTGTTGGGCTCCTGTGTTTCCTAATCTAACCGTCGATGACCATATAGGCAATAAATGCACACCCCAATCGCCTCTCCTCCACGCGACACCGACTTAGACTCCGACTCCGAGTTCGACCCGCTGTACTACTCTAATACCCCACGAGCCCGAGTCCCCCAGATGGCGGAAGCGAATGCGGATTCATGGATCACAGTCGACACAACGACTCTTGTATGATATGGGATAGACGAACAAATGAACGGATTTGTTTGGTTGCGCCGACTAGCCAGTCATGAAACAGCGACGGCACAGAGAAATGTGTATTATGGGCAAACAATGGCGTTGACGGAATGTTTCACTCACCTCTTCGATCCCAATCCCACACTTGCGATTATGCGATTGCGATGCGACTGCCTTCTTTGCTCGACTATCGGTCAGTTGGTTGCTGTCTGTGATAAAGGACATGGGTCAGTGGTGTTTAAATGAATCCTGTCTTCGATTCTTGTCATTGACTGGACCGGATCGTTGGCTGTTGGTATCCGGATCGCTTCCGTCAGTTCCGTGTGGTTGTGGTCGACAAACGGGATCTATATTGCACACAAACATCATGGCTACCAACATTACCAACGGTCAAGCCACACCGTTTCAAGGTGTTAGAGGTGTCTAACCGTGATGCATGCTGTTCCTTTCATTGTTTCATGTCTAATGTCTCGGGGTACTACGTTCAGCTAAAAAGACTTCTTCCTTCCTGCTGCCCTCGCTAATATCTATCTGTCTTGACCTCCAGTCGAGTTCACTTAACCCATCTCCCTCCTTTCTTTCCCCCCTTGCAACGGAACGACATTCCAACTAAGACACTCACTCACATCCACTCCTTATACCAACCCAGTCCAACAGTCCAAACATGATCCTCCTCACCAGCCTCGTCGTCTGGCTAACATGCCTCTTCACTGCCACATCCGCCCAGCAACCCACTAACTGTATCAAGCCCCAACCCACCTCCCAAGCTTTCTTCGTCATGGGCTGCGGCAAGCCCATCACCGTCGACCGTCTCGACCCTATCGTCTCTCCCGGCCGCGCCTCGCAGCACTTGCACACAGTAATGGGCGGATCGGCCTTTGATTTCTCACTCGACTACGACAAAACCCAAACCTCCAACCGCACCACCTGCTCCGTGTCCAAGGACCTATCCAACTACTGGGTTCCCACTGTTTACTTCCGGCATAAGAACGGTTCTTTTGAAGCCGTGGAGCAAGTAGGCGGCATCAACGTTTACTACCAAGAACGCATGGACTGGACCGATTACTGCGCCGGCCAAGAGCTGATGGCTTTCCTTAAGGGGTTCAGGATGATCGCGGGCGATTCTACCCGCCGCGAGTTCAACGAATCCAGGATCGAAGACCGAGCAGTCGAATTCATCTGCCTCCTAACAAACAACGAAACCGGCCTCCCGCCCTTCTCCGGCTTTCCCAACCGCACTTGCGACGGCGGCCTGCAAATCCGCATCCGTTTCCCCTCCTGCTGGGACGGCGTCGGACTCGGCACCTTCTCTTCCAACTCTTCCAATTCTTCCTCCCCCAGTTCAAACTCAACAGCATCAACAGCAAGCGCCTACAACAGCACCCACGTCACCTACCCATCCCGTCTCGACACCGGAACCTGTCCGCCCACCCACCCGCACCGCATCCCGGCTTTGCTGTACGAAATGACGTGGAACGTGGCAGCTTTCAACTCTTTGCGCTCCCCCGCCGGAGGCGACCAACCCTTTGTCTTCTCCAACGGCGACAAAACCGGGTACGGATACCATGCGGATTTCTTCAACGGGTGGGATGTCGAGCTCTTGCAAAAGGCGATTAGAGACCCGAGCTGTGGGAACGAGACGGGCGGGAGGATTGAGAAGTGTGGCGCTTTCAAGGAGTTTTTGCAGAGTAATGAGGTGCAGAATGAGGTGGAGGGACTGAAGCAGAAGGTGGAGGGGGAGTGGAGGGGGGTTTTGAAGGGGGGGGAGTTGCCGGGGGGTGTGAGGGTTGATGAGTGAGTGATGAGTGAGTGGGTGAGGAGGTGAGGTGAGAGGGAGTTGGAGTTGGAGTTGAGGTGAGGTGGATGAAGGAGAAGAAGGGGAGAGGAGGTAGAGGAGAAAGGACAATGGCCGGTGGAAAGGTCTTGGATTGTTCGGTGCTTCGATGCTGGCTTTGGCGAAGGGAGTGGCGGGTGGGGGCGGTATTGACTTGAAATGCTGTTTACTTGGTATGAGCAAAGGTTAGAAATGAGTCTATCCAGATAAGCGGTGTAATGAATAGATGAAGGATGAATGAGCAGCGCGTCAATTACTTCTTGCGGTCACGTCCTGTCCGCTGTGTCCCTTCTTGAACGATGAGAACCTGGAAACCAGGGTGGTAAAATGGTGATTGGTTTTACGGCGGAGGAATCAAGAATAAAGGGTGCTCCGTGGCCCAGTTTGGAATTCCATCATGAGGTACCTCTTGACTGTATATGGAATGTTAAGAGGATCTAATACTATCCTCAGCACAGCTGATTTAGCGTGGTTTCTGTTAGTGGAGTAACAGGCCCATGTTAGTTGCTAGGTTCCTAACGGCATGAGCGTCCGCAGCGCTCTGAACAAGACTGCCCGGCCACCGAGCAAGAGATGTCCAGAGATTACGATTTGTGGTCAACAATGGAATGAGTAAAATAAAGCCATTGCATTGACTGTTGCCTTGAGATTGAAATCCATCGCACTGCGAGCGGGCATCTATCTCCTCGTAAGACGAAGGGTACAGTAAACCACTAGATGATAGCTCATTAATCAATACCCCCTTCCTTCATCAACCCAAAACGACCTCAAGAGGTAGCCAGACCTGCTGACCCTGTTCTGCCATACATATGAAATTCCTGTCCATTTCCCCCAGCATTTGCTATATCCTCAAGGGTGAGGCCCTGTTCCAGCCATCATCAACCAGGATGGGGCTGCTTCACGGGACCGGGCCTGTCTTACAAGAAGGCCTTTTCGATTGCGGAATCTGTTTTTGTCGGGAAAACAAATACATTAGTATCGATTGGTAGGCAAGCGACGATCTCCGTGTACTGGATAGGTAAGCAAAACTCACATTGGCGTTAGTCTTCCAATCAATTCTCCCTCACGAACATCGGCACTTCGGACGCCACGCTACAAGTCTTGGTTCCATCTGCTCCCACGCCCGTCACCCAGATGTCGACAACCACGGTAACCTTCATCCCAGGAGTTAGGTTGATAAGCTGGACATCATCAAACTCAAACTCCAGAGCGTTGACGGTGGGAAGAAGAATGTCGGCGGGAATGTCGGCAGGAACCACTGTTCTATTGTCCGAGAGTCGAACATCCGGCTTGATTCCACGGTACCGATTGTGTTCGTCAAACCCAGTTCCGCCGCTTGCTGTCCACTTGTGGCTAGGGATTTTAATTCTGTTCTCGTCGAGCAGAGTGAGGTAACCCTCCATCTTCATGTCCTTGGATTGTTGGCTCTTTGCCGGCAGCGGTTGCATCTTGGCTATTAATTTCCCGATTTTTCCGTCGAGGGGGATACCTCTAGAGATATTGTCGCGCGGGACTAAAAAGAGCTTGACTTGGACTTCCTCGCCGTCCTCGGCGTGGAGGCTGGTAACGATGTTTGAGCTGGCCATTTTGCAAAAGTTGAGTGGTCTGGTTCTTGAAAGATTGTTTGAAGTGAAGTAGAGAGTAAAGTTGAAGTAATCTCGATGATTGATGTGATGATGCTGAGTTTGATTGCAAATTCGATGGATTCTCCTGTCGATTTATACCTCGAAGAGCAACCTCGATGTGGTCATCACAACCAAGTCCAGAACTCCTTTCCAGGAGTACAACGTGAAGTTGGTTATCCGACAATGCTCTTTCCGGTCATACGCCCATCCCAGATGAACATGAGATCAATCCATATCCCAGCGTTAAGATGATGGTATGTTCCTCGAGGCCCCGACGTTGTCTCTTGAGCGCCCTAACCGCTCGCTACACTCCCAACATGCACCGCATCTTTGATGTCAACCCTTTCGACTTCGTCATTCAAAGCATGATCCAAGATAGGGTAGCCAACATCCACCACATCTTTGACATCTCCTCCCTGGCTTCACCGTTCACGGTGTGCTCCAAGGTAGGCTATCCAACGTCAATGCCAACACCAACAATCCAACGCGAGCCTCCAAGTCCGGTTGAGGCTATCGTTGTGACTTTTGTCCCCAAAGAAAGCTCGGAGATCCAGTATATCAAGACCGGGTATAGGTTGCCCGGTTGAGCACAGGGTCTTTTCTTTGTGCATTTCTTGCAAAGGGAGGCACCAGCGTGAAGTGTCCAAGGAAATTTGTTGATGGCCACAGCCCTCCTTTTTGGGGATTCCTTGTTGGAACCACTGATGTGTACACCTCCACCGGGGTGAAAAAGTCTAATTCTCGTGAACTTTCAGTTAGTGCGGATCGGTGGCCTAACACGGAGCTCTACAGGAGAAAAACACTTGCGCCCGAGAGAAATCCTGGTTTTCTGAAGGTATCACGCTAACCTTTTGTTTTCCCGGAAGAGGCGTATAAGATGGTTCCAACAACTGCTTGTTGGTTGGTGCCCGGTTTCAACGTTTGGCGAGTACGTCGGATTTCTTTGTAAATGTCGCGGCGCAGCGCAGGGAGGAATCGCGCCTTGTGAAGATCGACGACGCTGGATTCAGAAAGCGACCATGTGCCGTGAGTAATGAGCGATGAGAAAGGAAAAGTGCAAATTCTTTGAGGAGTGACGGAGAAGTGACTGTCCTGGTCGGAAAATGGGAAGCATGCCCTGTGTCGACCTGTCTACATGTAAAGGCGGCAGGTAAAACATTGGGGGTTGTGTTATCTCACTAACAGTTATGCTTGACAATCTGCAGGGCTACAGATAGGGACACATCTTATTCAAGAGGGACCCGCTTTGAACTTCGCTTTCAGCAACATCAGGATCAAGGCACCATCCAGATATTCGCCGTCATTGGGGAACCATACTGATTCTATTCATTTTTAAAGAATCCATTGTTGCCAATTCATGAACCAGTGTCTTGGAATTCAACTGCCCAAACTATCTAAGAGAAAGACCACCAAGGTCGATGAGTTCCTAAGGCCATGATGGTGCTAGATGGTGCCAGAGCTCATGTCATTGTCAGCAGAAACTTGAGGCAAAAGGTCATATTCTTCAAATGGATAGATAGCTATTCAAAAAGGGCCATTAATGACAACAACGCGATGATCAACATTCATCGTGCTAATGTATTTGACTTTTGCGTCGATTGTCTGTCCTTGTCTCTACAGATCAATGCCTCAAGTGCAATGGCCGTCATGCACCAAATTGTAGGACATCGATCAGATATAAGAACCAATCGTTCTGACTATGGGCAATTTCTGGATAGCATACCATATCATCATCCCACTTTCACGGCAGCTCCGGTCCTAAACCATCGCTCAAAGTCCCGCGCCGGAGAAACACAAGCCATGGGCCCCGAACGAACCGTAGCGCGCAAGAGGAAGGGAACCCCATTCTCAAAGCCAGAAAAGTCTGACAAGAGGTCTGGAAAGTCTCACATTACGCCTATCATTACAGCGTCACCCAAGGCTGCCCCCAAAACAAACAAGTCAACCGCAGCCTCCGCCCCCAAACCAGCAAGACTCCCTTCCTCCACCCCAACAAGTGAACAACCTAGTGGACCTACCTCCAGTAACAGAGCATCGAAACCCGCTTCCGCACCACCAAGAAATGCGCAACCTTCCCCAGCTCTCAAGAAGCGCGACTTGGTTTCGGCTTCCAATTCCAGCAAGCCCAGACATTCCAAGTCAGGCGCAGACACGGCCGAAAAAAAGGATGTCGCCGCAAGAAAGGCAAGAAAGAATGCGATTAGAGTGAATGCGGCTCGTGCCGCAGAGAGCTCCAATTCGCCATTACCAATGGATACGCACCTGTCTACCGCACAGCCGGCTTCCGTACCGCTTCCCAGAGGTAGCGGCTCAACAAAAAAGACAAAGTCCCAGTTGTCAGGGCCAAAGCTAGTAGCAATGATGAGGGACGCAAAGAAGACTAGACGGAGAAGTAACTCCGTGGATTCGGAGCAGCAGCGGGAGAAGGGTGTGGAGATGGAGATGGTTGATCAGCATGATGAGGGCGAAGGGAAAGAGGAGGGGCAAAATCAACAGCAGAAGAGGTTGGAAGGGCGAAAGCCCGGGCAGAAGCGGCAAATAAAGGAGCGGAATGAAGAGCAGGAAATGGAAGAGGAAGAGGAAGAAACTAGGGGACGACGAAAGAGACAGAAGGAGGCGGAGAAGGAGGAGGAGGAGGAGGAGAGACAGGAAGATACCAATGACGACGTTGATGATCTCGACATGGACGATGGGAGTGTCCAGGCTGGTCGAGATGGAGATTTTCTGATGGAAGAGGACAGCAACGACGACGAGGATAGGCAGGAAGCGCTCGATGACGAGATGGATGGTCTTCAAGTTGACATGGATGATGGGAGTGTCCAGACGGATCGAGAAGGAAATGTTACGATGCATGATGTGAACGACGAGTACCAGACACTTGATGGCTCACTTCAAGAGGAGGTGGAGCTTGAAGAAAGTGAGGAGGAGCAGGACCGGGAGGAGGATGGCGAAGACACTGATATGATTCCTGAAAGTGAG
>RANZ01000056.1:0-139729 GCA_009805285.1 Neurospora terricola FGSC 1889 | reverse complement strand
ATCTAATTTAAAGGATTTAATGAATTCTCTACGGAAGAATTCAACCTATTCTTTAAAAAGAATAGATGATTATGAAATTAATACCATCGTTGAGGACCCTTTAAATATGTTATTGAAAAAGGGTTAATATTTTATTTATAAGTGATCTTAGATATATAAATTTATACGAATATTTAGATTTTGATATTTAAATTAATATTCGTATATTATAGTTTAGATATTCGAAGTCCCTAAAGGTTAATAAATAGCGTAATGTTTTTTAATTACTAAACGAATTTTATTAATAGTATTAAAATTCGGATAGATTTAATTAATAGAATTAATACTATATTCGTTAGGAAATTAAATAAAATAGAGGTTGCAGATTAAATTTGCTAAATTCTTAATTAATAATTTATTTATCCCTATTATATCGGCGATAGATTTTAGAATAATTTATTTTAAGTTATACTAAGGTTGTTATCCCTCCTCAATATTTATATTAGATTATTAATAATCTATTTAAATATTTTATTAAGAAGGGGGGGAGGGTAGGTATAATAACTATATAAACTACTAATAATATATAAGATAATTTTAATATCGATTAGTATATAGAAATTAATGGTAACGTTATATTCCTGGATTTTTATAATACTATATATAGCCTTAAGGGTAATCGGTCTCTAATATATTAATAATTAATTTTCTAATAATTCTTAACTATATAGATAAAAGATTTACSTATTATAGGTTACTTTTTTCGATAATCTAGATTTTAAATTTATATATATTTTCGATATCTAATAATTAGGGTCCGGAATCCTTCGAATACCCTTTAATAATAAGTTTAATATATGATTAATATAGATTAAAAATTTTAAAGAGGCTATTAAAAAAGTATTTTCTTTTATTTCCTTTCTTCGAATTCTAATATTTAAAGAAATATTAATTATAGCCGCTAATGGTCTATATAGAGATAAAGTTTAGTTCGGATATTAATTAGGGGTATATTTAGATAAAAATTCATTTTATTAAGAAATTAAATTAATTTATATAACGACTTCTATTTATCGCTGTACCCTTTTATATTTTAACGCGTCCTAGTAGCCTATACGAAATTGGTAATTAAGGTAGTATTAATAAAGGATAATTTCGATTTAATTGAAGTAAATTAATATTAAAGATATATTAAAAATATATTGGGGATATATTAAGGATATATTAAATATAAAATAAAAATAAATACGTACGTAATAATTTATTTAATTAAAGGGACCTTATTTGATTGGAAGCGGATTTTAATTAAAAGGTTTATAACCTTTTCGTCGATTAAACCAGTAGAACCTTATTTATATACTTGCTAAATTGGCGAATTTAAATATTTATAATATTGAATACCTAAATAAGAAAAGGGTTTACGCTAGTAAATAGCGTTATTTAAGAAGTTAGACGAAGTGGTTTTAGGTAGGAATTTCTTTTTTATAGAATATTAGATTTAGAAATGTAAATACGTTAAAAATTTTCCTTTATATACTATTAATATATTAGGGGGTACTTTATTATATATATTTCTTCTTAGGGGGTATAAACCTATATTTCGGTTAAGCTTTTAATATTTATTATATAAATAACGCTATAAATAGAAGCTTTAAAGTATTCGGGGATTATAATAATATAATATATTATTTAGACGAAATTAGAATATTTATTGATAGTATTAAAAGAAATAAATATTAGCTCTATTATTTCAATTTAAATATATTTAATTAATATTAAAATAAAATTAACGACGTATTACCGATATATTAGTTATATTTATTAGGAAATTGGTAAATATGAAAATATTAAAAGTAATCGTATTCTTAAATTTATTTAAATTATCGAATTCGGCCGCTTAATTAGTTATATCTTATATTTGGCGTATTATTAATTATTTATCGAATATTTTATTATTCTATTTAATTAAACTAAATTTAGCGATTATAATTACGGTATTAGCGTTAATATCGGTACTTATTTTAGCCTCGCTAGGATAAATTAAAATTAATTTATAAATATATTAGTAATATATTATAGAATTTTTATAAATATATTAGTAATATATTACTAAATATTTAAATTAATATTATCCTCGGGGTCCTTTTATAGGTAGGTTATTCCTCTACGAGGGAATTTTTGCGAGCGATTCAGAATTTTTCTATAATTCGGAAGGTTATTAGGCAATTGAGCGAAGTTATTTTATATTATTCTTCTACAGGGGAATTTTTGCGAGCTATTAGAAATCTTTCTCTACGGGGGAAGAAGTATATATTTACATTGTATATACGACGTAAATTAAATTATTAAAGGGGTAAGGGTTAAATAAGAGATTTTTCATAGTGTAGGGTCGGTTTTAGCGGATCCACTTGGGTTAGGAAGCTTCGGTAAAGAGGTCGGGTCATGTGAGCACTCCCAAATCATCTCATCGAGGTTGTCAAACATATTCTTACATAAAAGACAACCGTGGGCTACCTGCCCCGCGGGCTACAGAACGCCCGCTGACAAACAGGTTGCACTAACAGACATTTATACGCAGGGGTATCTTGACATCAAGCAAGCATGACCCCGCACATGTTTCCCCCACACATAGAGCGCTGTACACTCAATACTAGTATAATACCGTAATAACATAGTACGGGGTACCTGACATTGCTAGAGCACAACCCCCGGACCTTGCACGGAAAGCAACGTCAACCCTTCTCGCAAGGTTCTCACACGGAAGCTCCCATGCGTCGTCATTCACAACACAAGCCATCGCCGAGAGGGTCGATATAAGAGCTTAACGCACGTTACCGCACTGCACGCAAAGTCGACAGATAAACCACCATTCTATCTCACTCACAACCCGCCGAAACTGATATTCATACGGTAAATCTTGGACCATCTATCAACTTGGCATTCGCCAGTTCATCCCTGCCGTCCATCACCTACCTATCTTCAACTCATGTACATCTTCTCTACCGCACCTACCTTACCTAGGTAATCGATAATCCGTAATCTGTCAAAGCTCCCTACGCGCTTCTTTCTCGGTCATCTGCCTATTCATACACTACCCTCGATATAAACCTTCGAAATCTTTGGGTGTCGGATCATTGGAAACCTGAAGCCATGAGCTACCACGATTCTCGCGACAGACACCCCCTTCCGACCCAAACCTTCCGGTCCGAATCGGGGTACTCCTCATCGGCCCCGGGCTCCGGCGCCCAAACACCAACAGGGTCGGGGGCCGGCAGCTCCCAATCACCAGGACTAGTCTCCAGTATTTGGGGGGGTCTGATTCGGCGATTCTCCGCCGAAACGCCGTCCCTCACCCACTCGCAATCATACCCAGCAGACAGTTCACACTCCCACTCCCACTCCCAGGCCCACCACAGCAACAACGGCGTCGACGGAGTCTACGTTTCCCCTCGATTTCATGAAACCATCCAAAGAACCGTATCACCAATGCAGCCGCCTCCACTGGAACCCGTGCAGCTCAAAGGGTTTGCACCGGACACTCCCGTGTCGGCCAGGATATTGACACAGGCGATCGCGGAGGAGATACGGATCATGGTGCCTACGAGGCTCAGCATCGTGGATGAGTGGAATTTGATCTACAGTCTGGACCAGGACGGGGCAAGTCTGGGAACGCTTTACGATAAGTGTGCAAAGTATTCCGGACGACGAGTGGGATTCGTGTTGGCTGTTAAAGATGCTGAGGGTGGTGTAAGTTACTTCTTTCTCCCTCCCCTCCCTTTACTGTATCTCCGTCCCTCCCTCCATCTCTTATCACTATTGAAACCCGACACCCAAGAAGAAAGAAGGCCAGATGCTTACTTTTTAAATGTCAGATCTTCGGCGCCTACCTATCCGACCACCCCCACCCCGCCCCCAAATACTTCGGAACAGGCGAATGTTTCCTCTGGCGCGCCTCCGTCATGGCCTCCCTCCCGCCTCTTCCCTCCGCCGACACCAAGAACCTGCGAGGCCGAACATCCACCATTTCGTCAGTCGGAACGGGCACGGACACGGCCACGAACCACAGCAGCGGCGACGATCTTGCCTCATCTACCGTTTCGAGAGCCAACATGGCAGCAACATCACCCCATAACGGCAGCGTAGACGATCTACTTGCTTCCTCGACCGACGGCATCGATCAGACCACCATCCGCTTCAAGGCCTTCCCCTACAGCGGCGTGAACGAGTACTACATCCTGTGCGAGTCGCATTTTTTGAGTGTGGGCGCTGGCGATGGCAAGTTCGGGTTGTGGCTGGATGACGGGCTGGATAAGGGCGTGAGCTCTGTGTCTCAGACGTTTGGCAATGAGCAGCTGAGCGATCAGGGGGAGAAGTTTTCTGTTCTGGGGGTGGAGGTTTGGGTTATTGGGTCTGGGGGGTTATGATGTCTCTTCTTTTCTCTTGCGGGTAACGCATCAGGGAAGGCGAGGTTGGGCTCTTGGGACTGGTGTGCTATCTATCATTTCTGACAGGTCTTTGGGGCCATCACCACTAAACTGGGTATGGATATGGAAATGTTGTGGCGTATGGCGTAATTATGGTGGGTTGGTTGTCTTGATGAAGCAAAAGGAAAAAGGAAACCTGGGCAGGTATACGTACCAGGTACAGGCCTTGTAATAGTGTATTGATTTAGCCAGTCTTTGTAACATAATATACCCTTCACTCACTCGCGGAACCGAACATTTCCTCACTCCATTCCTTCAATCTCGGAACGCCTAGCCATAGGTGACACAGCAAAAGACACCACAGAAGAGACATCATCACGAGCTCAGGCAGGTTGAGTATCTAGGTTCAAATTCATGACAGTACGGAACGGGATCCGGTTTAAGCAAGCCATAAGAGCGTATCAAGACCGCAAAGGAAACGTAAAAAATCGACTTCCCCTCCATGCTCATCTAGCCCACATTGTCCACATATCTCCCCTTCCTTCAACATTCGCCATCAAATGCTAGAAAAGCATATCCCACTTCTCCCTGATATCTCCTACGGCCCATCAAGAGGACCGAGTAAACTGACATTGTTCCAACACTCTCCTGTAAACCGTCCAGATCATCTCATCTCACTGTATTTCTCTTGCCTCAAATCCTCCTAGTCCTGTCTACGCACAACAGCTACCAACCCTTTTCGGTAGTAGACTAGACATTTCACCTCATGATCTCCTGGTAGATCAACTGCTTCAACTGCTCCTTGCTCAGGTTATCCTTGTGCTTGTCGAAATCAAAGAACTCCTCGGGGATGGGGGGCGCGGTCGGCTCATCATCCGGGTCGTGGTAGGGCTCGAGGTACGGGTGCTTGAGCGCCTCTTCGACCGTGATGCGCTTAACAGGGTTGAAGGCGAGGAGCTTTTCTAGCAGGTCCAGGGCCAGCTCCGACGTGTTGGGGAACAGCGTGCGGAAGGGAACCTTCTTCTTGAAGGGCAGCGACCGGATGTATTCGCGCGCCCGACGCGACTTGATGCCGTAGTAGTCTTCCATGGTTGGGGTGCCGAGGACGTCCAGGATGAGGGTCAGTTGGTGGTGGTCTGTGAAGGAAGAAGGAATGCGCGTTAGTTATAGCCGCCAGAGGTTGGGATTTGGGATGGGTGGGGATGATACATACAATCCTTGCCAGGGAAGAGTGGCTTGCCGCTCAGCATCTCGGCCAAAATACAGCCAACAGACCAGACATCGATGGCCTTGGTGTACTCCTTGAACGTCAACATGATTTCGGGGGCGCGGTACCAACGGGTGGCAACGTATTCGGTCATGAAGCCCGAGTTGTCCTCTTGCGACGCAGCCGAGCGGGCCAAGCCAAAGTCGCACACTTTCAGATCGCAGTTGGCGTTTAGCAAAAGGTTGGAAGGTTTCAAGTCGCGGTGAAGAACATTGGCAGAGTGCATGGCCTTCAGGGCGCGCAACGTCTGGTAAATGAAGTATTGGCAATGGTCGTCCGAGAGCTCTTGAGTACGAATGACCCGGTGCATATCAGTCTCCATTAGTTCCTAGAAGGTCCAGCCATGTTAGTGAGGAACTCTTGGACAGCCCGAAGGACCAAAGAAAAGTAGACGCCATACCTGGATGAGATAGACCTCGTTGAAGGTCTCGTAGCTCCGTGGTTTTTGAATATCGAGAATAGAGATGATGTTTTCATGGTTGAAGTACCGAAGCAGCTTCATCTCGCGCAACGTCCGCAAGCAGAACATGGAGTGGTCAAAGGGGGTGATCTTCTTGATCGCGACCTTTTGGCCCGAAGGCTTGTGTACTGCAGAGCTGTTCCGGTCGCCTGTCAGTTCCAGGGGTCCCTCCAGGGTGGACGAAGACTAGTTGTGGTAATCAACTTACCAGACGACACCGTAGGCGCCTTCACCTACGACATCCTGGATGTCATACTGCTCGCTGACGTTGAAGGAGATCTTGCGAGCTCCGCCTCTTTGTGCGCTGCTCATTTCGACGTGTCCCTGGGGGGTTGTTTACGGAAAGCGGAGACTGTTTAGGGACAGTAAGAGGTTCGGTTGTTTCGCCGACTCGAAGGTTGAAAATGCTTGTGTTGTGTGACAGCGGAGGCGTTGATCGCGAGTCAACGGGCGCTACTGAATGAGGGGATTCGTCTGTTGGAGTGGGGTTGTCCAAGATCGCAGTCGAGTCGCGCAGTCGAGGGGCCGTTGACGATGGTTGCGATCCAAGAACAAGTTACGGTAGGTATTGCTCAACACCGAGTTGTTGTTTGTAGAAACAGTGTAGGTTGTAAAGGAAGTGACCGTCGCCAAGGGGATGTGATGGGAGTGGAAATGCGGGGGCCTGGACGGTTGGTTCAGGTTGCGTTGTTGCGTTGTTGTAGCGGGAGGTGGTGGTGGCGGAGGGGTTGGGCGCGAATTTGGTCTACCGGGCTGCTCCGTCTACCTAGGCTGTCTTGAGAATGGCTGCTTGCTATGATTAGCTGTTGACACAAAACTCAGGGTGCAGGTGAGGTATCCAATTAATGAGGGATCAAATGGAACGAATGCAAGTGCAACAGAGCAACCACTGGGCTTGCGTTGCTGGCTTCCTTCCACTCTTCCGCGAGCCTCGACTGCCAAGCGGCACACCTCAGATCGGGGATGATGAAGTTGAGTGGATGCCAGTGTCCAGGGGCTATCATAGAAGGCCAAGGTCCGGCTCCTTGAACACTGTGGACGTTGCGGGTAGAACCAGCCGAAAAGCAAGATATCAGATGGACGATCAGGTGGTGCGCAGTCGAGCACTTCCACTTGGGCTGCCCTGCAAGTGAACCACGAGAATGTGAAAGCGGGCCTGGCGGGACGAGTCTAGACGTTTGTCGACACTTTGCACGTACCTCTTTGCAGCGTCACCTCGAGGCTCAAGCTCCCAGGACAAATATCGTGGTGTTTGGTGGGTTGGAGTGGTATCAAGATAACGAGGAACCGGCCGAGCAAGAAGACGAGAGAAGCTCTCTTACGAAGGATGGGTTAACGGGAAGTTATCGAGCTGATGAGGAATAAACAGGAGAAAATGACAGGAGGGTCGAGGCCCCAACTACTTCACACTTCACACAGCTTCTCCTCTGGAGCATGTTGACGCCGAACAAAGTGCGACAAGGAGTCCCCAGCGGAAGCTCAGCCCACGTTGTCATTGTCGGTGGGGCTCATTCAGAATCGTCAAACGCATCAAGGAGACCGGGACTCCGCCGCCAGCGGGGTTCAGCTCGCTGACAGGTCGGCTGGGCCAGGGGCACAACAACCTCACAATGGAATCCTTCTTCTTCCTTCCCGTTCACATAAATAGGTACAGACGATGCTTGATTGAGGTGATAGAGACTGCCCCTGGGCTATAACATCGATCACTCCTCGTGCCTCAACTACAGTAACACGAGGAAGCGGGATGATGTGCCCTCAGTCTACGGTTTCACATACACGTACAAGAACATGGAAACGCATCACGGTATCAACACCTTGGCGGCTAATCAGCCGTGCCAGCAGCCTCTAGAGCCTGGCTCAGCCTGGGAACCGGTACTTCTAGAGGTATCACCTTGTCGCAGCATGACTGAAAGTTGAACCTTTGATTACAGGTACCCTTTCCGTTCATCTTTTCCCCCGTTCCGTCTTTTTTGGCTCCTGAATGTTTCTTCTACTGGCCGCCAGCCCGCCCGTGGCCATTCTGTATGCGACCTCCTGCAGCCCTGTGAGGATACGTCGAGAACCTCAAATCGTGTTTCCAGAACAAGTACCCCTTCAGTGGACCCGTCTCATTCCCTCAGGCCAGCATAATCCCGTTAACACCACGGGCCTGTATCCGCTCCCTAGGCAACCCATACTTCCTTCATGTGAGTACGCACCAATACAATACAGATAACTCATTCCCAATATTTATCATGTTCTCCTTTCCTTTATCAACAGTGCCGAACATGTTGGGGGGACAAATGCGTACCAACATTCTCATAGGTCCACAAGCCATTGCCAGTTAAGCGCCCGGGCTACCTAAGGTAGCCAACCAAACCCGACCCTGACTGGTCGGTTTCTCTTTCTTCGAACAAGACGAAGGCGTGTGTCTCAGGTCCCTCTCCTCTGCCCCTCCATCAAAGTGGGTGCAGCAGGCGCCAGGGACCTGGGGAGAGTTTTCCCCGTTCGTTTCACAAAAAAGGCCCGGGCGGTTACAGGCCCAACATTTGAAGCCAAGCGAGTGCACCTGTTCGGGAATTCTGACCAAGTTGATGGTGGTGGTGAATGGTGATGTCTGAAGAGACCATCATATCGTAGGACAATATCAAAAATAAAAGACAGACAGACACCTTACTGCATTCGATCTATCAGCTTTATAAATAGTGAAACAAGGAACATGGGGGGAAAAGAAGCGGACACAAGTCCAAAGCGACCTATGTGACCTGGTGAAACAGTAACATTACCATTGCCAGACATGCAGTCGCAAGCTGGCGAAAGACGAGCTAAAACAGGAGAAGAACCAAAAAAAAAAAAAAAAAATCCTAGGCAAAATGAAAAAAAAAAAAAAAAAAAAAAGTCAAAAGTGAAGGTCGTACCCGGAATCGAACCGGGGTTGCCGGAATGTTCTGATGGTTTTGGAAACTCAGAATCCGGAGTGATAACCGCTACACTATACAACCATTTGATATGCATTGGCGTTCGGATAGTAGTCCAAGTACTCCGCTTGAGTCCCACATCCTCAGAGGCATCACAACAAGCTGCAGATGAGGCACTATGAAGCGCGTCAAGCCACGCCTGCGCTATCGATTTTCACTGAAATGTTACAGCATTTGTTCACCGGTCACAATGGGAGTAATCCCGGATAAATTGTATGAAAAACCATTCTTAGAATCATTACATTGTGTTTGCTATGCGAGTCCGCTTCTTCTGCGTCTGTCCGCCACATGCACCCCAGTCTCTTTTCTTTACACCCGCTCAAAGACCTCGAGATAAACATGTCCTGACTGAATACTGCCATCGGCATCCTTCTCTTGTCGTCACATATAAATATCGAGGACCCATTTTCGCCTACGCTAGGATGGTGTGAATGCGATCACTGCACAACCTGTTTGCAAGTCTGTTAGCGCCCCAGATCCGCTTTCCAACCATTGGCAGTAAAACAGAAAAGCAGCAGCAACAAGGACAATGCAAACCGAGGCTTTTAGTTACTCACCTTCTCCCTCAGCATTCCCATCCACTGTTGGAAGCTCATCCCCTGATCCGCCCGGTCTTCCACCAAGAGAGTCTGAGCCCACAGCTTAAGGCTTGGTTCACCATCCTCCCTGACAATGTACAGATGAGGCAATGTAATGCTGCCAACGCCCTTGCTCTTGTGGTCTCTGCTCTTGGCAATCACGTTCCTCACACGCTCGTTGAAGTCATTGTCCAACTCAGGCAGAGTACCCTTTCCAACAGCGACCTGAGTGCGTTCCTGCACTCCGAATACATCGAGGATGAGCTGAGGCACAGCGTCACGACCAACCCAGAGGAACTGCGTTTGGCCGTCGTCGATAAGGTACAAGCCGAATGGAACGAATCGCTCCGAGGAGAGGTTCATGGGTGGTGGGAGGACAATCTGGCTCGTCTCCGGGTCGGGGATACCGGCATTGTCAGRCATGTCGTGCAGTGAGTATAGCCTGGGGTAGATGTACTGCATAAGCAGTGGCAAAGGGAGGGTAGAGAGCTGGCAGAGGGCAGCAGAGCGAATATCCGAAGGAATAAGGGCCGACTTCCTCAAACCAACATGCTTGATCAAGCCCAGGCAAAGGGCAGGGAGACCACGAAGGTTAGACGGGAACTGAAGGCCGCCACCCATACTGCCTCCGCCCAGCTCCTTCCTGAAGGTCTGCAGAAGCTCRSYGAGCTTCTGCTGAGGGAGATCCCTTGCCGCGTCCAGGGAGTTTCCAAGGGCCTTTTCAACCGCCTTGTGGCTGAAGTAGGTAGCGATAGCGCACTGATCGGCCGAGGCGTACACATCGGCAAGGTTGGTGGTGGTCGGCAAAGCCAGAGTCATGACACGAATGCGACGCTCGCCATTGCAGGTGGTATGTAGTACCGCCGTCTGCAAGCAAACGAAGTTCTTGGTAAGGTTCTCATCAATAGCAACCTCGACGACGTAGCACTGATCACGAGGGAAAGCCGGGAAAGCGCACAAGTCGGAGCTTCTGTTAAAGAAGTTGCCGTAAAACGTGCTCATCCGCAGTCCAGTAGTAGCGCGAACACGGAGGACGGCCTCGAGGCCAATCTCAGATGACAGGTAGTCGCTGAATTCGGACGCAAACTTGACGGCGTCTTCGGCCCTAGCGGCGTTCCATCCCGGGTAGAACCATGTTTGACCACCAGTGTACCGCGGAAGGTTGCTCAAGGAGGCCACATCCTGATACTGGGAAGAGAACAGGAACATGTCGATAGACACTTGGTTCTTGGAGCACTCGACGGCGAAGCTCTTGTAGAACGAATTAGCGGTCTGCAGCAGCCCGCTTTCCTTGGACGTGCCGAGAAGCTTCTTGTCTTCTCTCATCTCGAGCTTTCCGTAACCCACGTTAGGCAGAGATGAGCTCAGCACCACGATCTTGCCACCGAGGGGCGCAATAAGCTTGTGACCAGCCCTGAGAGCCGAACCCATGCAGTTTTCGTTGCTCTGGTTGTTCGCAAACATCTCCGGCAACTTATTGAGGAAGCTTTCGATGTTCTGCCGGCACTCGGTGAGGGGAACCAGCAACTCCCCGGGAACAGGGAGGAACGGCTCATCCAGATCGCTGACCACAAGCATGCTCGTCTCACCATTTTCCTCCGTGTCTCTCGGAACTGAGAAGTAATGCAGGCTCGAGTCCACGGCGATAAATCCAAGGCGGGTGCGGCGATCGGCATTCGGTATCCTGTCGAGGCTGTCCAGAATCGTCCTTGCGCTGGTGGCCAAGAGACCCGTAGAGACAGCCGCGTAGCTGACATCAAACAAGAAAAGGTAGACCAGGGGTTGAGGGGGCCTAACCATATACTCCTGGGGCGCAACGAACTCAACAACCGCATGGTTCAGCTCATGTCGTTGCCATCTATCCACACTCTTCTGGGCCGCCGCATCCCAATCAAAGGCCTGGGGAACATCGTTGGTCAGGTTGCACATGTTGCAACGCCATCTGTGACCGTGATCAAGGAAGGTCACGAATGGGTTGATGTAGGATCGACATCTTCGGCAGCGCGAGATTACTTGGTCTTGCACAACAGGGACGGGATCGTCCAGGTCATGAAGAGCAGCATATGGCTGAATAACAAGCGCAAAGGGCAGCTTGCTCTTCTTAAGCAACGAGTGGGTGGTTGGTACGGCATTCAACGTGGATCGCACATACTTTGGTGCGCAGTTGGCATCTGGGGAAGGGGTAACGCTAGACTGGAAACACAAAGTAAGCAATGCGTACATAGGCCAACTCGGGGAGTCAAAGAGCTTACATTAGGGGGAAGAATAATAGGGGGAGGCGGTAGCTCGAGTTCGGCGACATTAAAGGGCTGGTTGAGTAGATCGGTGGGATAAAGCTGGTTCACAGGACCCCTCGCCTGGGCAGGGAGTTGCTGCGGCTGCTGCGGCTGTCCTCCAAACCCCATAGACTGGATGCCGGCGGTGATGCCGGCAACACCTCCGGGGGCAGGGCCAACGGCGGCCGGAGCAGCACCCTGGGAGTAGTAGGGATCAGGGGCCTGATAGCCTCCGACTCCGGGTACGGCAGGCTGAGGCGCGCCGTACGGTGTTGTCGGAGCGCCGTATGCCGGTTGTTGGACATCTTGCGCCGGATATCCACCAAATCCCGGTGCTGCTGGTTGAGGGATTCCGTATTGCGCTGCTGCTGGCTGGCCGCCTACTACGGCATTGCCTCCTGTGGCAACCTCGAATGCCTGGGCGGCGTATGCTCTCTTCTTCTTCTTGCCATGCTCGGCGCCGTGCTGGGACGCGGCTGCCGGCGGAGGAGAGGCCGGGCTACCATATGCTTGTTGGGCGGGATCAACGGGGTACTGGGGCTGCTCGCCGTACTGCTGAGGGGGATACTGGCCGTAGCCATAGTTGGGAGGAGGAGCCGCCATGGTGTCTATTGCCCGCTGCTTGGTTCTCTGACGACGCGGGAGAGATTAATGGCCGGGACCTCTTGGTGGATATATCGATGACGCTTGTGGCACGCGAGAGGAACGGCGAAAGGAGTCAGGGGACAAGTCGTGGGTGTTGCGAAGCGGCGGGCGGTGGAGAGAGTTGGTGACGGGGAGCTTTTGAGGCGCGCTTGGAAGTTGACAGCTCTCGATTTACGACAACAGCATCGGGCGCCGGGCGGCGAGGGGCTACCTGCCTCTCTACCTATCAGACCTATCAATCAGGAGGACAGGAGCTAGGAAGCCAGACTGGCCTTAGCTGCCTCGCTTCGGGCGGAGTACCAACGGGAGTGTCCACAGCTGGGGCCAGGCAACTGGGGTAATGGTTCGTACCTACCAAGTATCACCGCACCTTCGAGGTGTTTGGACTGAAGGTGTTGGACAATGCGCTGTATGATAAAAACGTAGAGCTCGAAGTGCCCCACCAGTTGTGGGCATCGGGCCGGTGGAGTGCAGATGAAAGTTACCGTAAAGGTAAGGGTCCTGTAACTTCCATACATTCATCCGAAGCAGCACGTGATGCTCTAATTAGTTCACTTATAACCGACCTAATCAAACTAACATTCAAACACGAATGCATTCTCTATACTCCAGGTCTCGATGGAGGACGCGTGTTATTACTTCGACAACCTGCTAACCAAGAGGGTTCTCAAATCCGCAAACTTTGTCGTTTGGTCCCGCATTCGCAGCTGGAGACATGGCATCAACGCAAGATTGAGCTTATGATGGGAGGGAGCTTGAGCGGCACAGCGGGCAATCAGTCAGTATCAAAGCAGAAACTGGACCCAGCACGAAGGAGAAGAACGGGTAGATCGGCTCGAGAATGGATACGTCTTGCGATAACACACAAACGCCAAGTTAATTGTTGCTCAAGAGAGGACTCGGCATGCCAACTGCGCCTTCAAGCACACGCGGCAGGTAAGGGGTGCCCGCTGGTTGACAAGATACGGCGCCACAGGTATGGCGTTTTGAGGAAACCAAGACTCCAACTAAGTCGCACGTCACCAGCCATCACTGGTCATCCATGACTCCAAGCAACATGCCGAGCATCATGATTTTCATGTGGATGGAGGAACGGGTGAGACGGGAAATATGAACATCGCAATCCAGTGAATCTCGGCAATCTCGACACAGTGGATTTTTGGGAGAAGCACCTTCCTGACCTTCGACCATATTTATAACGGTTATACCCGCTATCGCATTCCGCCCGTTTGCACTGCCGTCTTTCATCCCGCTTTCAGATTGAAGAGTGCAGGTGGTATTTATGACTCAGGATTTTGTGACCTGAACCCTTTCTATGATCCTCACCACTTCCTCATCTTCGTCCCACCTAGCTTGCGCGTCACGAATACCTCTGCACCGAGTACCGCTGTTCTGACTCGGCCTATTTCGAAACATACATCTTACTCACAGCCTACCTACTATCAGCTTGGTGACACTCGACTCAGATCATCGATATATCGAAAAACATTCCCTCCTATTGTTTGAGCGAGACCTCCCGTCAGAATCTTAGGACCCGGTCGCCACTTATAAGTTGGACGATTTCCCAGTTCCGTTGCCAACTGCACACCTCACACTTACGTGCCCCACTACTCTGTGTTTGACGAGAAACACCGACCCAAGACGAAGTATAGCAAACGACACCAGTTTTTGTGACATTCCCTTAATTTGCCTTCGTAGAACTCGACAACACTCGCCATCATTTCAAATTCACGCCGAACTCTGAGAACCGAAGTCGTCCGAAAATGGCACCTTCATCAGCCTTCAGGTATGACATCATATCCCGCTTCGCTTCTGCGCCGGCCCCGCCATCAAAACGAACGTCCAGCAACATACTCAAAACAACAAAAAAAGCTAACAAAAACTAGCCAGATCCTCCCCCTCATCCTCACATTAGTCGTCGTAGCCGGTATTGGTTTCGTGGTTTATCAAGTTTACCTGTCGGCCCTCCAATTCCGCGACCACACGGCCGAGCGCATGGAGCGCAAGAACCTCGCCTTTTCCAAAGACGGCGGTCTGCGCGTGAGTGTCAAGGACGTCGGCGACGAAACCTACCTGGACCGGACGCAGAGCTGGTTCGTGAAGGCGTGGGAGCTGGGCGTGGAGGAGGAGAACGCGAACAAGAAGAGAAAGAAGACGGGAATGTTCAGAAAGGCGGCTTAGAATGTCGCTGAGGGATGGGTAGCTGGGGTGTTTAGTAGGGTGGATGTGAAGAACGAGAAAGGAGACAAGAAGGAGACGTAATGGAAAAGGGTGCCGGTATGTGAGAGAGCAAAGATTCAGTAGAGGCTCTGATCGGGCTGCGTGACTTGAAGCATGCAATGTTGAATCTACGCTCCGTCTTGAATTACACCGGAGACTACTTAATGGGATAATGGTGCACAAGTATCGATGGCAATGGCCGTCGTTGGACTGTAGTCTTGACTCGACGCCAACTTCAATGAAGACCGACTTTGCTTCCGGATGGGCTACAAGTATTATGTTACCTGAGTAGCTATCGCCCGCCATTTGTGATCGCAAAAAATAAATACACCATTCACTACCACGGTGTCTGTCAGATATTCATGCTCACTACCATTGAAGAGCTAGACCCCTTGACACTACTGTCTAGCTTAATAAACGCTCGCTCAGCCTTGGTATCTCCAGCCATCGTTGCCTCTTCGGGTGAACAGTCCAACAGTTACCGCGACAACCACACATTATATAGGTTCGTCCTGTTCTTGTTTCATGGCTTCTAGAAGCTCCCAACACTCAGTCGAGGTATACTGTGAGCACACAGTTCCGTTAGTTCTTGGGCCATATCAAGCAAAACAATCTTGGACAGGATGTCCTGGGAGAATGCATGTAGCACTATGCCAAGGATATCTAGACTCACCAGTGAAGTCTTCAGACCCCATTGGTTATGGGCATAAAGATTCAGATGCGACAAGGCATCTACGTATGAATCCAGTCAGTCCCTCTACCACCTAGTAGTACGCAAATAATGTTTGGGGTAAGATGTCATGCGGAAACGAACCAGACTTGTAATAATACTCTTTATTCAGATCGAGGGCACCGAGCTTCTTCAGTTTCTCCAGCAGTCTCGCAGCCTCCGCCTTGTCCCGGAAGTCTCTGGAGTAGACCTTCACCAGCTCGCCCTCCGATTGTGGCCTACTCTTTATGCCACCGCGCCTCATGCACGCCTCCGACCCCAGCTCGTTTTTCACCGTGGCCGTGGCGATCTTTTTCCAGACCTCTTCAACTCGATCAGGCGGTATATAGAGGATCCACTTACCCGCCCTTAGTTCGCAGGCGTCGGCCAGACGGGTGAGGTTCCTCATCACCTCCGCCCGCTCCGTTATTATGTTGCCCAGATCGCGCTTCCCGTCGGCCTCGCCGCCGTAGCCGTAGAACTTGATGAAATCGGTGAACATCCGCAGTCGCTCCTCGCCGGCCTTGCTGTACGTCTCCCGGGCCGGCTTCCAGCGCGGCGGTGCGTAAGGGTTGGCAACCCGGACGAAGCCTTTAGATACGTTTGCAGTGCGGGCTAGGAAATCGTCAACGGTCTCGCGAACCTGCCAGGAAACCAGACTGCCGGTGTAGGGGTTGTAGAGGTGACGGCCCTGAGCATCCTTGCGGAATACCTGAGGTGGCTTGGTCTCTGCTCGTGCGATGGGGTGCCATTTCTCCCACCAGTCGTCTACGTCGTAGGTAGAGACTGTTTTGTTTTGGTGTTTTTCTGTGATGGTGTTAGCAGACTCATGAATTCATCGTATTGCACTGAGAGCAGGAGGTGGGGGTTATTGACTTTCAATCGATGACTCTGCCGTCTCTGCGTATTCTCCCCATATGACTTCGTCATATTTATCGCATCTGATTATCGTCTTTTTCACCGTCGCAGGGCTGGACGGTGACCTTTGTGACTGGTCATGTCGAGCGGGTGAGTTGTGGAAGCCTCTTCTGAGGCGCTCGTGCGCCGTTGAGGTATGGGATGTTGCAACCGCAAAGAGACATCGAGCCGCACTATAAGTGTGGCTCGGAGATCGGTGGATTAGGGGACGAATCATTTGGCTTGATCAAATTTGTGTATAAAGTCGTTGTATTACTTTTTTTTGATAGAGAACCTGTTGTTGAGGGAAGCGGACAAAACTGGAACGCTGAAACTGTGGGGGGTGTTTGCTGCAGCGTTGAGTGTGGGTTTTCGAATTATTTCAAACGGCCCCCTAAAAAGGTCAACAACAAAAAAAAAAACCTCCGAGATAAAGACGAACAGCCATAACAATAAAAATCACACCACAGGCGCATCACGACCAACCGACAGAGTATACCTCTAGTCGCAATAAACATCCTCTTTCTCACTACCCGGCCGTGGCTTCTGCGATCACTTTCTTACGCGCCGAATTGTGCGTGCTCTGTGGTACTTACCTTAGGGTGCTCAAGCTGATTTAAAATCGGCATAGCATCGTGGCTTCACTGAGAAAATGGGTGATTCCAGTGAAAATTGGCCGGAGCCGGTCTCCTCCCTTCAGTCAATGCAACTGGATCTTCCACCAAGTTGCATTGAATTTTGCCCATCTGCGCCGTCGTACTTTTTAATCGGCACGTACAACCTGGAGGGATATGAAGGGCCTGCTGCTTCCAACACTACTGAAGCGAAAGAGGTCGAGGAACAGGATGAGCAGAACGACGACGTCGAGGCTACGGTGACAGGAGAGAAGGAAGGGCCACAGAACCGCAACGGAAGCATTCTCACATTTCAGCTTGTGGATGACCAGTTGTGAGTCCAGCTATTGTCAAGCAAGGGCAGCACACCAACGGAAACTGACAAGGCCATCAGAGTCCACGTCCAGACGCTGATGCAGCCATCGGCCATCCTCGATCTTCATTTCAACCCAGCACCAGGCAAGCAAGACGTTTGCGCCGCTATTTCCAGCACGGCCACTCTGGCTCTGTTCCGGTTAACTCCTGGGGAAACCCAGCCCTTGAAGCATCTCAAGACCATGGACATGTCAAGTATGTGCAAAACGGCGGAGGACTGGCTAGGTGACAAGGACGAGATTATCTTCACCCACTTCAGCTGGCATCCTACGAAGCCGGACATGGTTGCTGTAACCACAACTGCCGGCTATGTACACCTGATCTACCTTGGGAAGGATCTTGATGGCGGCGATTGGGTAATGCACCCTGAGCCGATCCTCACTCACACCCTCGAGGCTTGGTATGTATCGATCTCCCCGTCTCTGAGCCCTCCTTCTTCCCAAAACGCACAGGGAGAAGAAGACAAAGAAGAGGACGACTCGTTTCTGCTGTTATCAGGAGGAGACGACTCGGCGTTGCGCTATACAGTATGCAAGCGCACTCGCGCCGGTGCGGTGGACGAAGACGAATCGGAAAGTCCCTATACCATCGAGGCGCTCCGTCCACCTGTCAACGTCCGAGGCCATGGTGCTGGAGTAACGGCGATACTGCCCCTAGGGCTGAAGGACGGCGAATCCGAGCTCGTTGTCACGGGAAGCTACGACGATCACATTCGGCTCTTCTCTATCCCGGCCTACGGCTTTGGGCGGGCCGTTGAGCTAGCAGAAAGCAATCTCGGAGGAGGCGTATGGAGGCTGAAGGTTGTCAAAGAAGAGATGGGCCTCTTCGATGGGCAGGGTTGGCGCTTGACGATGCTGGTGTCTTGTATGCATGCGGGCGCGCGGGTTGTCGAGCTTCTCAAGAGTGGTGCTGGGGAATATGAGTTCCGAGTGGTCGGGAGGTTTGAGGAGCACAAGAGCATGAACTATGGCAGTGATTGTCAGCTGAGCAAGGAGGGGACACTCTCGGTTGTGTCGACGAGTTTCTACGACAAGCTGCTGTGTCTTTGGAAGCTTGAGCTTGAAGCTTGAAGAACAGAGGCAAACTATCTTCTACCTTGGCCATGGAGAGGATACGGCACCTCTAGGTAGAGGTACGGCCACAATCAAGGAGTCAGTGTTGACAGTAAACCTTGAAGGGTTCGGAGACTGAAAGCACGTCGGTGGTTTTTCAGGAACAAGTCCCGACAGCGGAAGAACGAACAGTGTTTAAGTGTTTGTCGTGACGCAACTATTCCCAAGCGAACGGTTTCAGTGGGGTGCATGCCGCACATGCATTATTTGTACAAGTACACAGTGTGAGAGGTACTTCTGCCTCCCGATAAGGAGCGATAAGCTGACCGCCTTCTCTTTTCTCTCAATGTACAAGCCGAGATGCCCCTCTTGTTACAAGTAGACGTGCTGTGGAGTTTTAGATCGATGGAGAAAGTTCGATGGATTCCCCGGCCCGCTCTGATCCCAGCGTGAAGCGCGCCTGTCCACCTAATTAATTTCCATAGGTACTTTAGCGTGGCTTAGGTAGGCACCAGGCTCAGTTGCCTGTGAGGTCACGGTGAATCAAAACGCGGCGTACCGCGCCTGCCTCGGGATACTCGTGCAGTTAGGCAGGTAGAGCGCCACCCCCAGACTTCGCGCGATGCACTAAAATATAGGGGGGTTGTAGGTTCCTGCTGGCTGTGTACCTGTGGCCCCCGCGGTCAAGCCTCAGCGCCCCAACCTAACAGCAAGTCACAGTGGACTTCAAGTACCTCTAAACTCCGTCATTTCCCCGGGCTGGTGGAATTTCATGCATGCCGCCCCAAAACATCTAGCGGAGGCTCACAACTCCAATTTCCCGTCACAACTCCCTCTTAGACGTAACCTCTCTTGTATAGATCACCGGGGAAACGAGCCTCCTCGACGCGCCTTTGCTTACGTTCTACCTCCAGCACCTTATTCCAGCCTCCACTGTTGGCTGGCTCGCTTCATTCGCTCATATCTTACTTGCGAGAGACTAGTCGAAGGCAACGGGCTACCTACTACGGTTGCGGTGTAGGTCATACCACCAGGCTCACCAGCCTACCTACGTCTACTTCCCTCCAGCTTGACCGTTTGTACGATCGCGTCCGTTCCCACCAGGCTCTCGGGCGATCTCGCTGCCGTCGAGGCAAACACCACACACACTACGGTAGATCTACACTGTAATCTTCCACGGTTCCAAGTCTAATCGAGCGTGACCCGATATAGCAACCCCATGTTCACGATCACCTCTGTCTGAGCACCTGTCTGTTATACCCACTCGACACCGATCTCCGCCGCGGTCCGTATCGTTGCAAGCAAGCTCGATCCTCCCGCCCTCCGCGCCCTTAGAAAAACCAACCACTTCCGCCGTCGATCATACCTATAGCCATTACATATTTCCGTTTGCAACATGGACACCAACGGGGCCGCCGGTGCCGGCGCCGACCCCGTCATCGCGAGGATTCACGAAGCACTCAACATTGTCCACAGCCCCTACTCTCCCAACCAGGCGCGACAAGAAGCTCAGGCATTTCTGGAAGAAGTCAAGACCCGCGGTGACGCGCCCTCGCACGGTTTCAGCCTTGCTTCCGGCGGCTCACAAGAACCCGTCGTTCGCCACTACGGCCTGTCTCTTCTCGAATATGCGGTCAAGCACAAATGGTCCGAATATGACACCAACCAACGCGAGTTTCTCCGCGGTTGGATCTTGCAACTGGCACAGGGTGTCGCAAAACCAGACCCGCCCTTTCTCAGAACAAAGATGGCCCAGCTCTGGGTCGAGATAGCTAAGCGCTGCTGGGGTGCGGATTGGATGGATATGGACGAGTTGCTGAACCGCCTATGGCAGGTTCCGAACTCGCCCGTACACAAGGAGTTTGTGCTCCTGATCCTCGAAATCTTGTCCGAGGAAATCTTCAATGGAGAAGACGCCATCGTTGCTCATAGAGAGGGAGCACTGAGCAAGGGATGCGTTGAGATCTTCACACCTTCTGCCGTGCTCAGCGAAGCCTTCCCAACCCGTCAACACGAACCCCAGGTGCGATTCGGTGACGACGGATGGATCAGTAGAGTAACAGAACTCGTCCGAGACTGTTTGAACGAGAACCTCGACAGTAATGAGGACGTCCGGGCCTGTGTCGTCAAAGCGTTGGCTGTTCTCAACTCCGTGATGCCCTGGGCAATACCAAAGGCTATTCATGCTACCGGTTGCCGTCCTGTTATATGCAATGGCCTTGCCAACTCAAACGTGACCGTGCAAAGGGTAATCTCGCCTCCCCTCTCTGTCCAGTCACTTTCCCACTTGTGCGATTGCTCCGAATATCTGTTCGAATCCCAGTTATTAACCCTTATCTCGAACAGGCTGCTTTGGAGGCGTTGCATTCTCTCTATTCCCGGTCGGCATTCAGCAGCGAAGAATTCGTTGACCTGGTTGTTCCCATGTATAGCCCTGAGTTGGTCGACCTCTGCAGACGACTTTTTGAATGGTCGACAGTGGACGCCGAGGACATTGACGACGACAAGTACCAGTTTGCCAAGAAATTCTCCGAGGCAAGTTGCTTCCTTTACACCGCTGGAGGAAACCGCCCCCATTGTTTCCCTAGGTCTATACTGACAATCACAGATGATTTCGTGTCTTGGAAATTACCTCGACCGGAAGTACGCCTTCATACCGCCCCAGGTTGACATCCAGGACTTCCTGAAGCTTCTGATAGCGGTGGTGCAGAGTCAGAGCCTCGTTGTTTCCATTCCCGTCCTCGTGACTTGGACGCGCCTTCTTAACCACCGCTCGCTAGGTCCCGCTATTGGGAAAACTGACATGGTTCTCCCACTGCTGGACGTCTGTAGCTCTCGACTGTTGCGCTATGAGAACCTCCCTGAAGATACGGAAGATCCTACGTTTGTTCTTCTCATGGAGGATACCGATACCATCCCGGAGAGACATGCTTTCCTGGGTAACTATAGGCGATACGGTTGCTCTATTATCGAGAGCATCATCCAGCTGAGGCTCACGGATGCTTTCCAGTACATCTTGAGCCAGGCCGAGAATGCTTTACAAACTCTGTATGAGAGCCAGCCACCCCTTAACCGTAAGTTGTTTAAGCTGCAAAACGCATGGGACCGATGACTAACGCTGACTATAGCGGCAACCTATTCCAAAAACTCCATGCCCGTTCTGAGAGTGGATGCCCATGCCACGGTCATTGAAGCAGCTCTCAAAGGCTACGTTAAGTGGAGGGCAAGACAGGGAGAACTTCCTGGAGGGGTAAGTTCCTCCTGCTGCGCTGTATAGCTCATAATAACTAACTGACAACCCATCAGGAGCAGGAAGTTTCGAGTATCGAGACACATCTTGAGCAGTGGTGTAGTAGGCTGCTGGAGATGAATATTGAGGTACGCCGTCATATACGTGCAGCTGGGTATTTGGCAATGAAGACACAAAGCTGACGAACTTGTAGGATCCTCTTATCCGTAAACGTATCCTCCAGATTCTTGTCGCCTTCTCCACTACCGCTCTCGACACCAAAGCCAACTTCATGCTGAGGGTGCTTGAGCACATTCTCATGACATGGCCTGCATTGCAGCCTGAGCACAAGACCTTCAATGATGCGATCAGGGATCTCCAAACTGAAAGCATGGTTGAATTGCAGAGGCTCGCCTCCAAGATGCCCGATCATTTACTGGTCAGTCGTCCTAGACTTTAGCACGTTTCATTGATTGGCTCTCAATTTACTTACCATTTGTTTGTATCAGGACGTCTACGACCAGCTTGAGGTCAAGGTGAAGGAGATGATCGCCTCCGGAACACTCGATGAAAAGCGCCAGATTGCGTATCGCAGTTTCCTCTTTATCATCATGTAAGACCCCCCGATTAGCCTCCATGAACTTCCGATGATGGCTTGTCATCGAAAGCTACGATTCATCATGTTTGGACCTCTAACTGGAAAACCCATAGCCACCGAGCGACCTGCATAGACCAAGAAACGCGGATCAGACGTCTTGCTGATTTCGTCGAGCCTGTCAAAAACCAGTGGAAGGAAGCCCCGTTGCAACAAGCACTCGGCTCGTTCGAGGGATTCTGCCAGCTCATCGGTCTAGACAAGGCGCAAAACTACATTGCACAGCGCCGTGTTCACCAAGTTGGCGATTGGGGTGCGGTGGACCTTGATGCCGAAGGGTTGGCGCTTCAAGCCGAACTTGAACAGAGACAAACGGTATGTTGCCCTGGGAACCATCGCTTCCAATTTACTTTGTAGTTGCTGACATATTTGCAGTTCCTTCCCTTACGTTCAACCAAGTCATTCTTGACGTACTCTGTCGAGAAACTGGAGAAAAACTCCCCTGCTTATCAAGCGTCCTGCGCACTGTGGCAGGACGGGTTCCCGATCATTTTGCCAGAACTACTCAAGTTTTTGAGCTACGCACATGCGTGCCATGATYCGAAGAACTGGTCTTTGCTYCCAGAAGAGAYGCGTCCYGTSGTCAGCCGTCTCCTGACTGACCGCTTTTGGCAAGCCGGTATTTCGGAAGGCAGCAAAGACGACTTCTATGCGCGCGTCCTGGACAAGAAGAACACGCTAGAGGGGCTTGCCTCCACCATTCGTGGTACTGTGCGCTTTGTTCGCGAGGCATGCTACGCCGTCATCTACTGCATGAGCCGACTCGATGTGCAGTTTTATGGGTTCACGGAACTTCCTGGGCCTTTGGCAAACGCCCTGTTCGCCGATTCGTTCAGCCTCTCGTCTCATCAGCTTATTAATCTGCTGAACTTGGTGAGGTATCTCGTTGATCACTGTCCTGTGGAGCTAAGGGATCATTTCCTACCTCCAATCCTGGCCGCGTGCTTCCAGCAGATGGATGCCAAGATCAGCAGTGAATGGGAGAAGCTGGGCCAGAAGCAAACCGTGCAGGTGGCAGATAATGAAGAACTAACGGAGGAGATGAAGGCGGAAAGCATTCTCAGGCAGCTGACGTATACCGCAGCCATTATGGTGGCTGAATTCCTTGACCCGGCAAGGACCGGTAAGTTTCTATATCACCACTGGTACGTTCTTGACGTTTTACTGACTCTGTTCCTAGGACCACCTAGCAACCTTCCGGCCTCTCCCAACGGCACCACTCCGGAGTCCCGGTATCCATCGCTTCGGAGATTCTGTCTCATGCAAACGTCGATCGCTGGCCCTCTCCTACTATTCCTTTGCCACGCGATTCACATGCGTGATACCAGGTGCTGTGGCGTCGTCCTCCGTGTTTTCCGATCCATCGTACCGGAGTTCCAGATCCAGAGTGGTCAGCCTAAGGAGCAAAAGGAACCGTCTCATCCTTTGCTACCCGATGAGAACTTCCCTATTCCCGATGCTACCAAAGCGGAAATCCACCAGTTCCTTGGGACCGACGTTATGAAAGCCGCGATCTCCTCGATGAACGATCCTTATTTTGTTGACTCCCAGAAGGACCTTGCGACCCTGATTGCAACGATCCTTGCTCACTATTGCGTCGACGATGATTTCTCGGGAGGTAACTCTGCGCCCCGCCAAATCCTATGCTCACTGCCGGGTATCAAGGAACAGGAAGTGGATAGGACCCTTACTTTCCTGCGACGTCCCGGTACACATTCGCGCCAACAACGCGCCGTGGTCCTCGAGTTGTTGAGAAATGTCAAGAGCGTAAGCATTAGTGAGATGGGCAAGCTCAAGGACCCTCGAGAAGATGTTGTCAGAAAGGCTCCCAAGAGGAGCAAGATGGCCCAGAAGTTCATGACGCCCCAGCAGGGCGTCGATACTACCGTGGCTGGTACTGAACAGGGAACTGGCAAGAGGCAAGCGACCCCTGATCTGGAAGGAGTCGCCGGGATGTTCGACGAGGGACATTGAGCGATGTTAGACCGACAAGAGCGTACAGTGCGTTAGTGGCTTATACACTTGCTCCTTTCGACTCGGGCTTTCAGCGCTACGCGGTTATATGATAGCGGAAAGGGCACGTCCAAAAGCTCCAGGAGTAGGGTCTTGTACATGCTCCTCAAGGAGCTTTTGGAAGGTTCTTTGCTGCTTCGCAGTGGCTTTGAACTTTCATACGCACCGTTAGACGGATGGGACCTCATCATGTGGCGCATGATGGTTCGATCGATGCGAGTTGGACCCAGTACATGCGCGTACCGATGCCGATGTTCTACGTTTTATACYCGATTATACTTCACTCGCTTATCTGGGGTGATGAGAGTCGCGAACTCGAAACCTCGGCTAAGGCGTGACCTGGGGGTTTGACTGTAAAGCGAAAATYATAGWTTAGGAAGAGAATGGTTTGAAGGGCAGTTTGATGARAGCTAACAGCGGAGACCAGAGCTACGGCGATAGTACGGTTGATGATTGTCATGACCGACTGCCATTTCCTTTATACAAAGTTCCAGTCAGGTTTGACCCTTAGACGTCGGCGTAGCTGGGAAAATTCAGGTATATAGAGAAACAAAAGCAACCGTGGGTTCGGGAATCGAGCCTCCGGTTGCCGACTTGGAATGTAATGGATTTGTGTTAGTTCAGGGTGTCCGTTCAACTTCGCTCGATGAAAACATAACCTCTCGCCGTCTAACCCAGTGTTAAAGAACCAGCCTGCCAGTCCTTCGACACACAACTTCTATAACGCATGAAGATGTCTAAATCCTTCCGACATTCCGGGAAACGGTCCGTTTTAGCAACGGAGCCACTGGGTAGTACTACGTTTACTAATGCAGCAATAGGGGTGATCTGCAGCACAATTCCAAACGGGCAAGACTGGGCTAGACCGTGGAGACCGTGCTACTAACCCCTGAAGAGCTCATGTCAACCGAAGCTATCCCCCGCACAACCCATGTCGGAACAACTTGGTAGTCTGAGAGTTTGCGTCGGTGATACCATCCACGCATCAAACTACGCTCAAACGAGACTGTTTACGCAGTTCCAACACATCTTCAGTTCTCGATAAGGTAAAAGTAAACATCATTTTCGGCATTCAGGTGGCATCGAGTGCCACTGTGTTGCGGACCAACCCGGTTCCGAGGTCGAGCCAAACTTCGCGTTGTGGCGTGGAATCTAGGAAGTGATAGGCGGTTCACTCAGCCCTGAACTAGAAAGGGGAATTATACCTTTCCGATCAACATCTTCTAACTACGTAAGCGGCACGATATTATTTTTTCCCTCTCGGATATTTGTCTGTTCATGTTGTGCGTGCTCGAGATATCGCCATATCTACYCGTTCCCTTCAAAAGTACGGCGGCTAATACACCCCTAGAGCAGATRAGGTGGCAGCAACGTTGAAGTTAAAGTTATCCCTTGTCCTTGTCATCTCCGCCGGCTTTCATCACTGTCTCATGTAGTGAGTCAGATTACCTACTACCAACGCCTAAGAGATACAGAAGATAGCCTTTCCGGGAATCGTGAGGTACCGAATATCATAACTCTCATCTACGTACCTGCTCGGAGGCCAAAGAATCATCGACCACCTCGACCCTTCAACGATCACCAACCCTAGCGAGTGTCGTCACTCTCTCTGGCGCTTACTACCGCCTAACCCGGCTACAGCCGCACTATACTCGGACAGGTCCCCACGGGAAAGCATCACCCTATTACTCCTTCCGGCACTTCACCCACCAGGTCCCATTGGCGAAGAGCGTGCTTACAACAATTTGTGACCATGGTTTATCTCGGAAAGCCATCCAAGGGCTGTCAAGTGTGCCGCACACGAAGAATCAAGGTAAGTTGGGATGTATGCGATGAACTTGACTACAGCAATAGCTGACCACGCGGCACAATCACTCGTCGTTCGCGCGTTATCCAGTGCGATGAAACCAAACCAACGTGCAATCAGTGTCTCAAAGCAAGGAGACAATGCCCGGGGTACAAGGATGACTTCGACCTAGTCTTCCGTAATGTCACCAAAGCAACAGAACGAAGGGTCCAGAGAGCCAACAAGAAGGGAAAGCAAAAACTATCCGCAGGGAGTGATGGCTCCAGCTCAGGGTCAGGCGCCTCAAGGCCATATCCAAGTCCAGGAGCATTATCGTCATCATCGCCGCCGTCGTCATCGTCATCCGTGTCAGTGTCATCATCATCTAGCGTCGACGGGGAACAGCAGTTTTCTCTCACATCTACGGCGCGGAAGACAGTCAGGTCACCCTTCGAGCTCGCGGTCATACCGGCCATTCAAATCCCCACCGAGACTCAGGCGTCATGTCACTTTGTATCCAACTTTGTGCTCATCCCCCGCCAGGGAACGACGAGAGGGTACATGGACTATCTGATCCCACTCATAAAAACCGAGACGATCTCATCGGCACCCCATCTCCAGTTTGCTTTTAATGCATGTGCACTGGCTTCGCTGGGAAACAGAGTCAAGAGCGACGGGATCGACTTCGTTGCGAGCGCACATGGGGAGTATGCGAAAGCCTTGAGAGCCACTCAGGCCGCATTGATGGATCGGGTCAAGTGCACATCTGATTCGGTATTGGCTACGGTGTTACTTTTGGGTATGTACGAGAACATTACGGCAAAGAAAATGGGCGAGTTTGCGTGGGGTTCTCATATCGAAGGGGCCATTCAACTTGTGAAGGCCCGAGGAAAGAAACAACTAGCGACTCAGACCGGATTACAGTTGTTCATCGCCGTACGAACACAACAGGTAAAAACAGCGAATTACAGACGGACCACCACACAAGACTGTACTAACAGCGTCCACAGATAATCCACGCTTTAACTTCTGGTTGCTCCCCGATAATGGGCGTCGACTGGTGGCTCGACAACGCCGTCAACGACTCCTACGCCGCCCACTGCTGCCGTCTTAACCTCCAAACCAGCGAGCTCCGCGCCGAAGTAACGCACATAATGACCCACGGGGCCGCCGCCGGCGCCGCCGGTACCTCCCTGTCCTCTCCCTCCTCTCCTCGCTCGCCCTCAGCACAACCCTTTCCTTCAACCTACGAACAAAGAACCGCCCGTATCCTCTCCCTCATGCGGCGCTCCCAAGACCTCGACCGCGCCATAGTCGACTGGATGGCCTCCCTCCCGCCGCACTGGCGCTATCGCACCCTGTGCTGGCAAAACTACGTCGCCAACACCGACTACGCCCACGCCGAGGTGTTTCCCGGTCGGGTGGACGTGTACAACGACGTCTGGATCGCCTCGGTGTGGAACATGGCGCGCGTCACGCGGCTGATCCTCGCCAGCATCACGGTCCGCTGCGCGGCGTGGGCGTGCAGCCCCGTTGACTATAGGACGACGCCCCAGTACGCGCATAGTGCACGGGTGTGTGCTGAGGTTATTAGTGATGTGCTGGCGAGCGTGCCGTATCATTTGGGGTGGCATTATCGGACGAAGAAGAGGAGGAGGGGTCAGGGTCAAGGTCAGGGTCGTGGGAATCGGAATCGGAATCGGAATTGGGATAATTATGATGATGATGATGATGACGATGAGGACGGCGAGGACGATGAACAAGAAGAGGAACAATTGTCTGGGTTCGGATGTGGCGAGGACGAGGAGGGGACAAAAGGACTGTCTGGGTACTTTTTAACGTGGCCGTTGGCATGTGTTATGGGGCAGGATTATTTGACGGAGGATCAGAGGACATGGGTGAGAGGGAGACTGAGATATATCGGCGAGGAGTTGGGGATTCGGTATGCGAATATTCTGGCGCAGGTGAGTTTGGATTCGCTTCTGGGTTTCCTTACTGCCATCATGCCTACTTTCCTTTCATATGCCCCGGGAAACTTATGGTCAGTACTAACCCGCCCTCACCCCATTCCAGTTACAAGTACGTATCCCATCAATGCTCATCCGCCGCGACGGTCTCATGGCCCAACCATACCCCAACGCCCAAGATTTCCAACATCTTCTCTCCTCAGCGAGGAATTCACCACCAATCCTGCCTGGATACTTGCTCAATCCAATACAGGAAAGAGAAAGGATGCAGATGGAGTTCATTGAGCTGAAGAAGAAAGAACTGCTGGCAAAAGCAACCGGTGCAGCAGGGAAGGAGGGACGATACGATGAGACCACGAATAAGTCTGAGCGAATAGGGAACAAGGGCGACAGCGAGGAGAGACGAGAGGAGGAGGAGAAGGTCATGGTTATTGCAAGAAAGTGGCTTACTGTTTGAATGAGAGAAGGTTGGGACTTGGATGGGTTTCCAGGAATTTGGGGGGCTGTGATGTTGAGGCGATGGTTGTACATACGCCCCAGGCCCTTGAATATGTACCTGGAGAGGAGAGTTCTAATATAAATGAAGCAACCACAAACCCCTACCACATAAGGAAATTCACATAGCCATTTATTTTAGCATATCTTCAATATCGAAGACTGAACTTTTGCGAGTGTTGACGTGCGAGGACAAGTCGACAAGGCGTTGTTTGGGGACCCACGTGACCTGACAGGGTTGTATGGACGGGTAAAAAACGCCATTACAAAATATTCTTTTGCCCATTTCATTCGATCGTAACTTTCATGTGAACACGCGCCGCGACTCACCTCTTTCACACCCGACCATCGCCCTTGCCGTTTGGTGTTATACTCATAATAATAGGTATTTCTATCTGCATATCCTTTGTATCTCCAGTGCTTGTCCACATTATCACTACTAGAAATGTTGCCATTGCATTCCCAGAGCACTTCCCCATCTCTTCTGTCTACCAAAAACTAACAGCAGCGATAGAGGAAAACCCCAATTCCGATCAATCAGACTCTCGAAAGAAATCCCGCCAGAGGAGAATTCCGAAGTTGACGAAATCCCGAGTCTCCAAGAAAAAGAGCAAAATGGGGGGTGACAAGGGCAAGAGAAAGGGCGCCCCAGGCGGTGCTGAAGGCCAGAAACAGAAGAAGAAGAAGGTATTCACTCCCCATGATCCGCTGGCCATGAATTCATTCAAAAACCTTGAATGAGATGGTAGACTCTTCAAGCTGCTTCCAGGTTGATCGAGCATGCATCACAAATGTTCCACAGTTGGATACCCTTAAACTCTCATGCGGTTACTTTGACAAGTTGTCTCACGGGTGCTTTTTGCCTATTCGGCTTCGTTATTGGAATTGTCAGGGACATGACCAAAGGCTTGAGCAACTTACTACCTTTTTAACCCTCTTCTCCCTCTTCCTTAAACAGGCCAGCTACGTGATGTCTAACACCCAAATCAAACAGACTGGCAACGCCGGCAAATGGACAACACCCAACCAAGCGAACAAGCTCGCTCTCGAGCGCAACTCCATCCCTCAAATCGGCGACCGCGGCATCTGGGTGACCTGCGCCCGCCACCAGGAGAACAAGGCCGCCCGAGAAGTCATCAACCTCTTTGAAGAGTACATCGAAACCATGTACGGCATCAAGCCCGCCAGCAAAGAAGAGGCCAAAGCCGGAGGTGACGACGACGACGCGGAACTAGACATCGAGGCCGCCATCGCCAAGGAACTCGGCGCGATGAAGGAGAAGAAGACGGCCGACGTCCAAAAGCAGGAGGACGACAAGGCCCTGCTCAAGGCCATGAAGCTCAACATCGACTGTCTCCTGTTCGTGCGCACAAAGGCCCCCATCGAGCCGGTCGAGTTCGTCAAGAGGATAGTCGTCGACACCAAGGAGTGCACCGACATCAGGAAGATCAAGTGCCGCTATCTCAACCGGTTGACGCCCATGRGCGTCATGGGTAAAGCGACGGAGCAGGGGCTGGCTGAGACGGCTAGGCAGGTTTTGGAGGAGTATTTTGACTTGAGTGGGAAAAAGGGTGAGAAGACAGAAGAAGATGGTGCGGAGGCAGAGGCTGCGGCGTCAGAGGAGAACAAGGAGGGCGAGGCCGAGAAGACGCAGAAGGAGTACAAGCCCTACACATACGCCATCCGGCCTACGCTTCGCAACCACAGTAACCTAAAGCGAGACGTGGTCATCAACACCATTGCCGGTCTTATCAACGATGAGCGTCACAAGGTCAATCTGACGAACCCGGATAAGGTCATTTTGGTGGATATCTTCCAGGTAAGACAGTCCAGTCTTGGGTTATTCCATCCCCTTGACCCACAAACCCTCTCGCGCGCACTGCTTCACTTCACCCTTGGCTTGCTGAAGTACTTGAATTGGTGGAGAATGAAACCGCTAACGCTGACTTCTTACGGGGCAATCACAGACGGTCTGCGGGTTGAGTGTTGTGGATGGCGATTGGGATGAGCTGAAGAAGTACAACATGACTGAGCTGTACAACCAAGCTGCTGGCATCACGGCGGTTGGTAAGAAGGACAAGCAGGAGAAGCAGAAGCAAGATGCCGAAAAGAAGCCGCAGTCGGCCAAAGAGGAGCAGAAGGAGGAGGAGGAGACCAAAGACACCAAGGAGGAGGAGGAGCCTGCTTCTACCACTACCGCTGCTTGAAACTCGGGGAATCGGGAGAGTGGGACACTGGTGGACGCATAGACCGGCCCCGGAGACTTTTCGGTGGCGGCGGCAGCAGCGGGGCGGGGCTGGTTCCGTATGTACTGTTGTCTAGCGGTCCGTGTTTGCTGGCGAGACGCAATACTAGTGGAATGCAGCATGTGGGAGGATCATTGGGATGTCAATGATTTGTCCGGGAATGTGAAAACAAGCGAGAGTAATAGCGAGAAGCGGATTGTCTCATGAATCGTGGCATTTTGTGCAGCGCGCCTGGCGGGTTTTCTTTTCAGGTGTCTTGATATCTAGTGCGCGGTGGACAGCGAATAATCGGTGACATGGCCATGTCAGATCAGTCAGATCTGCTGGAAAGGATGTGCCTAGTACACTAAGAAAGAAGGTATGTAGAGTCGAACGAGTCATATCGGCAGTTCGGTTTTGAAAATGGTGTTGGAGAACGGCAAAGAGGGAGCTGCTGACAGCCACCACGATGTTTCTTCTTCGTTCGCTCGCTACTTTGTACCCAAAGAGGCAGCTGACAATGGTCGCCGTCCTGTAGTGAGACTGAGGAGTGACTGAGGACAACTCACGAGGGAATTTCCTTCCTAGGTTGGCTCCGGGGAAGTCGGTGAGATCCATTGAAATGTGGACTTTATGTGGTGACGGCGTTAAACAGACGAGCGTATAGAATTTGCAGGATTTGAGACCAATGGAATCCTTTTTTCGGGTTTCTGCAACTAGTAGCAAGTGATAGGTCCCGTACACTAGTTTAGTAGAAAAATACTTATAGCTCGCCCGCACTACCTAGAGGTATGTCTCCGAAAGTACTCCGGTGTGTTGTGGAATCTTCTGTGAATACCTCGGGCTCCAACTGTTCGTATCAATTCATCATGTAGTTTTGACTGTTTCGTCATGTATTGTACTGTTGGTGATGTATGTAGTCAGTGGGTGAGGCTACACTGCAGGATGCCATGATCTTCAAGCGCTTGTAGTTAGGCGTGCTGATCTATAGGAGGAATATGTCCGGTAGACAAAAAATCACAATCCTCAAAGTTACACTGGAAGGTCGCAGCGTCACAGGGAGGAGGGCAAGCATGCAGGGGGGTTGACGGACGCTAAGCCCTATTCCAGACAATTTTGACGAGTGGCAGCAACGCAATGATTTGTGCGCTTTCTGCGGATATTGGGCCCCGAACCCGTTCGTAAAACAGTTCGTCGCAATTCATTTCGTTTCCCCGACTTCTGACGGCATCGTGGCCGGCCTCTACCACGTTGAAGTCTGAACCCCTTCGGCCACTTTGACAGTTCGGGTTAGGGTTGTCCTCGAACTCGCTTTTGTAGTTGAAGGGTCTTGAGGGTCTACACTATATTGGCCGGGCGGGAAGACGGCAGCACAGCACGGGCACTTTGCTGGCTCGGGGCTAGCTCGCCGTCATGAGTGGTCGATTCCAAGGGAATCCCAGATCCCAAGACTGGAGACCGAGATGGGGACCGGAATGGCCTCGCTTGTTGTCCACCGTTTCGGGGCATGTCCGATATTGATATCTCCAACATCATTGAAGACAGTAGCCGTCAGATGTAATGAGTTGAGGCAGCATCATGGCATGCAATAATTATCCAATATCCCCAGATCACACAACCACACTAGGAAGGTGCTTTTGCTTGTAGGAGGAGCCTGAGCGAGCAAAGAAAGCCACCAAAAAGGAATATGATGCCTGAAAGCCTCCCGCTCTTGATGTAACGTGCTTTCGCCTGTCTCGGTCCTGTCTTTCACTTGTTTTGTTCTGTGGCTCGTGGCCCTTCCCAATCCGGCGTGTTTCGCTTACTACTGGCCAATCAGCAATTTCCCGGCTCGCTTGTTTTGGCCTTCAACTTTGGCTTCGTTCTGTTTGGCTTCTGCTCTTCACAAGTCTGAGACTGACACTCTGTAGCACACCACTCTGTCCGGCCTATCCCCTCCCATCTTGCCCATCCATCATGGGGGCATCGACTCACCAGTCACCTCACCGGAACTTGAAACTGGCTGACCACCATTCACCATTCATGAGAACTTCCGAGCTTCCCTCAGGCTTCCATCCTCCTTCACACTTCAAACTTCCTTTTTTCTCCCACCACGTTTTTGTCCCGGCCCGACCCTGTGGTCTCCCTTGCAGCGTGCCGGATTGTCCAGTTGACGTCCTCCCATAGCGAGGTGGCGTCGACTACCGAAGCCGCGGTTCTCCTGCCATCAAGGAATCCCCAAGGGTTTTCCTGCTTGCTTCGAGTTTCTTCCGTCGAGTTCCTTCAAGCGAAACAAGCAGCAAGGTAGAGATACACTGTACTAGCAAATAGCTAGCCATGAGTTGGGCTTCTAGGGCGTCGTTCAACTTGTCAGCCGCACCCGAGCGGATATGAGCAAGGACTTGACTTGTTGCGTGATGGAAATCCACACCATCACCATCATCAAGCACCGTCAATTTCGATTCTTTCGGACACTTCTGCCAAGCCATGAAGCACCCGACTTTCCGTTCGCTGCACCAGCTCAACCATGTACTGATGAATGTAGACTATAGTACGTACACTGAGGTGTGGTAATGCAACCCACAACCATCTCTACCGAACTCTGGTAGCCATGTCATTGGATCTCATCGGTGGTTCAGGGACTCCGGCACTCCGGGTTTTCTTACTCCCATTTCCCCCGTCGATATTCTGCGCGGAAGGTCTTCGCTCTCGCTTGTCTCGGTACCTTATTCGCCAGTTCGACGCTATTGCTCCACCGGAAGTGTGCTTGGCGATGCTCCATCTATCACGACCTTTAGGCCGTCTTCGCCGTCCTCTAGCACATTAGCAAAGAAAGTGCTCACTGGAGTTGTGATCTTCCCCTGCAATTTAACCTCTTTTACATCCATTTTGGCATGTGAGAAGAAGGATCAAAGAAATATAAGCCAGAGTGGTCTTCCTCACAAAATGGAAGGGCCACGCATGACAGACTTGTCACGGCCAAGACACTCAAAGTTTAAAAAGGTGCTGTGTGGTCCGTAGAGGTACCTTTCATGCTTTCCCAAGCACACTCGTATTCGTACTGTACAGCACACATGGACTTACACTACGAGACAGATTTGCGGAATGGGATTTCCATGTATCGGCGGGATTGCCATCCTCTTTATGTCTGATACCAGGTACAGGGACCGGCGAGTAATGAAACGCTGCTAGTCAGTCCAGCGGCCCAGCTTGGTCCTTCCTCGTCCGGGCCGCATCCCCTATGCGGAACGGCCTGGTACCTGTTGGACCTGTCCACCATCCTGATCCCGGCCTGCTACCGAGCTGACGGGCATATGGCGGATGGGTCTTACCCGTAAAGGGCATGTGTAAACGGACTCTGTCTCAGCTTCACGTCTACCTTACTCTAGTGGGTAGCTAAAAGCCAACAGAAGCTTGTTTCCTTCCTTCATCCTCCAAGTTTCTTCCCTCGCGGCGGTCAATCCGTCAACTTCCGCCAAGAACAACACCAAAAGGAAGAGGAAAAAACAAGAAAGAGATGGCAGGGTGAGGAGACACTCGTACCAGAGCACCTGTGGCCCAATAGTCTGAAACGAAAAAGAGAGGCTGAACAGACGACAGTTGATCTCCCCTCCTATCTTTAGCAGCATCGGGTATCATCACATGCCATCTCGATCTACAATACCAATTGCCGACTAGTTGCTGAGTATTAGTACAAAAGATCCAACACGCTTGGCCAACTCTGTCGATGCCCATCACCGAGCGGATATTTCCGCCCCCTTTCCCAATCAAAACAAGGCCCAAGTACCAGAGTACCCTTCGGTCTCTACGTACATCTCCACACATCACAGGCAGATACAAGTACGCAGGCTCCATATAATCGCCCAGCTGCTCCCTGAGGAGATCATTTTGGCCGCAGTGTTCTTGGAGCCAAGAGATATATGACTGTCTTTTGACAGTCGTTCCCCCCCCCCGTCAGCCTTCCAAGTTACATCTGTCCTGTTCACAACATCTTACTCTTTTGGGACATACCCTCTTCTACAGTCTTACCATGTGTCGACAACCGTCAGAACAATCGGTACAGGCTGCCCTTAGCGCCATCGTGCCCAATCACGTAACGGTCCATAGCTTACGGCCAATTGCTTCCCTTCGACCGCAGAGGATATTCGAAGTCAGTCTTTCGGATGGGAAAACGCTTCTCCTTTCACTCCCGCCACAAGCCCTCTTCAGACTTTTGAGGCACGAACAATCCATAATAGGCTCCGAAGCCGCGACAGTTCGATGGATCAGGGATGCTCTTGCCAGGAACCATTCGATGAGATTCACAAACCCAACACTTCAGAGATTCCTCCCGGCCCTCGTGCATACATCAAGTCACGGCCCTGTCGAGCTAGGGTCAGCATACAACGTCTTAGAGCATCAACATGGCATTCCCGTTGCCTTGTTACCTTCTCCCCCCAGTCATGCAGAGCGCAAACGTCTGGATAAGCACCTCGGCCAGCTTTACCGGTCCCTTTCATCAATAACATCACCGTCGGGCAGATTCGGCCCCGTGGCTGCCGTCGTCCCTAAGATGCCAGGAATAGAGCTTTCAGACAAAACCGCGGGGTTCGGAGAAGGCGGCTTGATGGCAGCTGACGGAGCAAGGAACTGGTCAACCGCCTTTCAGTCATTATTAGAGGGTGTTCTAAGAGATAGCGAAGACATGGCAGTAACAATGGCTTATTCTCCGATACGAAGACATTTCAGGCGGTTTGCGCATTTGCTCAACGAGGTCAAGGTACCGAGGCTGGTGGTTGTTGACATGGCTGATGACACAAACACTTTGGTCACCATGGAGAAAACGACAACAACAAATACGAACGGCTACAGCAACTACATGGCAATACCACAGCCAGCAGCACCAGCATCAGACAGCATCGGTGGTGAACGACAACTGACGGTTACCGGCCTTCAAGACTGGAGCAACTGCGTCTTTGGCGATCCCCTATTAGCCACCGTTTTCAGCGACGGCGTCTCGGAATCCTTCATGGAAGGCTTCGAACCCGGGCCTACTACTACTACCTCTGCCAATGCGAACGACCATACCCATTACAACAACAACAACAACAACAACAACAACAACAACAACAACAACAACAACAACAACAACAACAACAACAACAACAACAACAACAACAACAACAACAACAACAACAACAACAACAACAACAACAACAACAACAACAACAACAACACGAGCAGCAGTAGAAACACAAGCGTCAGCACCCACAGCACCAACACAGGAGTCATGTCCATCACAGCGATCACCGAACAAACCACCACTGCTCCCGCACCAGCAATTTCCAGTCCCCCACCTCCACCACCTCCACCACACGCAGCCAGCAACAGCGGAAGCGACGACATCTCCTCCCTAATCGAGGACCTCCCCAACGCCGGCATCCGCCTCCTTCTCTACCAAGTCTACCACGCAGCACTCTGCATCGTCAAGGAATTCTACCGACCCCGGTCGTCTTGCAGCACATCATCCTCCCCAAGTTCATCTTCCAGCTCTCTAAGCACCAATAGGGAATTGGAAGCGCGAAAAAAGCTTACGGAGGCGCTGAATAGGTTGGAGAGTGCTGTGCCGGTGGTTACACCGATGCATTCTTCTCTCTCGCCTTCTTGGCATCACTCTTCCACTTCCTCCTCTTGTTGGACTACTTCCTCCTCGAAGAAGCAGAACGTCCTTGCCGGTGGCGGGAGTAATAGTTCTTCGCCAGTAGTCAGTGCTAGGTCGTTGTTACTTGGCGTCAATGGCGGTGGTTTTTCGAAAGTAGGAGGAGGAGGAGGAGGAGGAGGAGGAGGAGGAGGAGGAGGAGGAGGAGGAGGAGATAGTAGTAGGAGTAGCGATAGTGTGCTGGCGAAAAAGAAGCTGCATCATCGGCCGAGTGGGGATATGAGCCCTGCCAAGAGGGCGAAGAGTGCTAGTGATGAGGAGAGGGAGTAGTGATTGGCGCACAAATGGGAAGTAAAGCAAAGTGGCGAGAGGTTGAAGAGACGGGGGCCCCGGCGATGGATGGATGGTGCGCTGTTGCTGGTTTATATGTACGTATGTAGTCGATACCTTCTGGGAGTGAAGGGTGTCATATCATAGGGCTGGGGGGATTTGGATATTATCAGGAGAGGGAATACGGGACTTGTTTTCTCATGGGGAACGGAAAAGTACACAGAGCGAGAGATTTGCATCAAACACTGATGGGCATAGGAATATAGGAAGGTACATATATAACACTACAACGCTGGTGCGCGTCATCAAGGAACGGATACATACGGATGCAAAAACTACATGCCTCTAGCACACCATATAAAACGAATCAAGCATGTTTTCAAGTTCTTTCATTGTTCCTTTTGATTGCCTCCCGCCCCTTCTGCTATCCTATCCTATCCTATTCCTTTAGTTTTCGTGAGTTGTGGTAAATGTTCGTTCCCCATAAAGACAGAAAACGCCATGCTATGTTCTTAGTCTACAAAAAAACACACAAGTGGATGTAGAGTAGTGGTAGTAATTCGTTACAAAAAAAAAAAAAAAAAAAAACCAGACCTCCATCCCTAGAACCCGATCTCTTTCATCCTTTTCATCGTTGATATTTTGACTTGCTTCCTTCAGCTGTTTGTTCACCCCGACCTCGTATCACGCGCAGCTATGGCACAGCATACCAGAGCATACCGTGCCACCCAGCATGTCTTCAGTCTTCACTTTGGTTGTTTCTCTGAGAATCCCTGCATGATTCTCCTTCCTCCGCCTTCCTCCCTTTCGATTCTCACCATCTTCCATTCCTTACTCCTTGTTGTCTTCTGATTCATCATAAAGTAGGTGATCATTGGTACTTCAACAACCGCCCATCTTTACCCTCCACATATTCCACTCCAAGCATCTGCGTCGAAAACGCGCAGAACCGATCCTTGATCGCCACAACCTCATATGCACCCTCCTGGCTGGCCTTGATGACCTTGCTATACTCGTCGCTGATATCGTGCTTGGTCTCCAGAACCGTCGCGCGCTCACCCTTCTTCTTGGGGTTGGTACTGCGAGTGTACGTGAACTCGAACGGCGGGGTACCGTAGAACTCGAAAAGAATCTCGACCTCACCACCCTCGTGGATGTCCGTCTGCACCTGCTTACCCTTGGAAATACGGGCAGCGGGGAGAGGGTGAATCGTCTTGGAGATGTTGACGGGAGCGCGGCACTCGGATGCCCGGTCACTAACCGAGGTAATCGTGAACTCACCGGGGTGCTCGGCGATACGGCGGAAAGTCGTGGTGGGAGACTTGGCCCTGGACTCTTCGCCGTTGAAGGTATACCAAACTTCGAAGGGAGCGGCACCAGCGAGGGAGTACCCGAGACGTTCGCCGACGCAGTAGTCGGTGCGGGTCTCGAGAGGATAGATGGTGGGCGCCTCGAAGAGCTGGATCTGGACCGAGTGGGCCTTGGCATCGGGAGTGTCTCTGTGGGCGGAAGTGTAATCGGAAATAGAGTGGCAGCCGCTGCCGTCGCGAACGCTGCGAATGCGAATCGTTTGGGTTCCGAGACGCAGCTGGTGACGCGGGATCTGGATCTCGTACGAGTTGGAGTTGATGGCAGGCGTACGGTACACTTCCGGAATCGGGCTGCTTTGGTGTCTGATCTCGAACTCGAGGTTGAAGGGCGGGACGCCATTGAGAGCAATGGGGATCGACTCCGATTCGCCTTGGTCCGTCTTGCAGTACTTGAAGGTCTGGCCCGGCTTGACGAAGGCGGCAGTGGGTTTTTGGTTAACCTTCTGCTTAACAGTGACGGACTTGAAAGTCCGGTCATTGTTGTAGAGGTTGTCCGAAAGCGAGTTGAACGTGTACGTGTACTGGCCCGCCCTGGAGGTGTCTGCCGAGACGGAAGCTTTGCCGAGGGCAGCATCAAAATCTTTCCTACTGATGGAGGCTGGCCCAGACGCAGGTTGATGGCGAATCTGGTATTCAACATGGAAGGGAGGCGTTCCTGTGAAAACATTAGCAGGCTGTGAGGAAATAAAGGAATGTGCCTGATGGGGCGGCTTATAGTAGATTTACCTTTGAGTGCAACTTCAAATCCAGACACGTCACCCTCACAGACATCGCTCACAACGAAGTTGTTGGTGCCATCAGGCTGAACATGCGCAGACTGCACAACGGCGAGCTCTGGACGAGGGAACCAGTTGACTTCAAAAGACGACGCCTTCGGATCAACAATGCCGTGGCACTGCCGATCCCAGACATCTGTGATCTGGAAGATACCCTTGGTACGAACATCAAGGAAATCATTGTCGTTCTTGATCGTCTTTTCCAGGATCCTGGGGGCGTTTCTCGAGGTGTCATTAACATTGCTGTAGAAAACCTTCCATGGGCCCTCTCCAGTGAGGCGAAGCGGTAGCTTGACCGTCGAGCCTTCAACTGCCATCGTCCTGCGTTTGGCATCGATAAGACCAAACGCTGCTCGTGGGTTCTGGCGGCGCACTGAGATCTTGACCTCATCCTGCAAGAAGTTACGGCACGCTCTCTTGTCCTGGACGCTTATCAACGCCAGGGTGTACTCGCCGCCCTTAGCAAGGGAGCCCGTCTTGATCTGATACTTGTTCGTCTGAATATCCTTGACCTTGTGCTGCTTCCTCTTGCCGTCATGGATAACCTCCCATTCCAGCGTAAATGGCGCGTCGCCCTGAAGCGACACATCCACCGAGACATCGTCGTTAAGACAAGCGGCCATATTACCCGTGCTCTGCATGATGCTGGCAGAAGCTGCTGGCTTGACATCTTGTTCGAGGGTATACTCGGGCCCGCTGAGCTTTTGAGGTTCGTAGATGGAGTCGCCGATGTGAGTGAACACATACTTGTGATGTCCGGCGATTCTAGGGATGAGTTCTTGCTGGAAGCGTAGGCCATTAACCTTGATACGCTCGGCCGAACGCTGCCCATTGGAAATGACCTCGTATCTGACGTTGAAGGGCGGGGTACCAATGAGGTCCATGTCGACGCGCAATCCAATGGAATTTCCAGCGCAAGTATCGGGGATCTCCTCTGAGCGAAGCATAAGCTTGGGCTCGAGAGGGTTCAGCAGCAAGCAAGAAGACGGCTCCTGAACCTCTCCCTCGCATTGGCCGGCGATGACCGACTTGATAGTGTACAAGCCGGGTGTAGAAATTCTCGGCCGGTCCCTGGCATTCTTGGCGTCGTAGGTGCCGATAGAAACGACATCACCATGGTCACCGCTCTTGGTGAGGGTGTCAATCGGCGAGAACAGCCAGCTGATGGTGTGCGTAGTGTCGTCAGGTACGGGGCCAGGAAGTTCATATCTGATTGGAAGATCTTTGGAACCGCCCCTGGCAACCTTGAGAGGATTTCTCACGTCGCACCCTTCAAGACGCACACGCGGTCGCTCCTTGACGTAGAGGTTCTGCACCAAATGTTTTGGCTTTGTCTTGGGATCCAAGTCGTCGGCATGGCCGGTGTACCTAACAACGTTACCGAACGCATCATGGACCTCATCGACGGAATACTGCCAGGTTCCGCCAGCGTTCATGGATTCATTGAGGCTAACGGGAACCCGCTGAGCTCGAGCCCAGGAGACATCATCATCCTCGACGAGTCTCGCAAGACCACGCGAAGCACCGAGGAGCGGAGAGGAGAAGCCCTCTGGCTGCAAGCTCTGGATATTGAAGCTGTGGTCCTTGCCGTTGATGGTGCGGCTATAGATGACTTTCAGTGGCGGCGTGCCATCAACCAAGAGGCCGAGATCAGACAAATCACCGACACAGCGGTTTGGCGAAGAAACTACCCCCACGCTGGCGCGAGGGCAAGGAACCACAAAGGTCAAGGGAGTCCTTCGATGAACTTCAAGCTTATACTCATCAAGCGCCTTGCCCAATCGATAGGCACCAGGCTTCTTGACGGGAAAGTTGTACTTAACAGTGAAGATTTCATCATCTGCGTTCCTTTTGACTTCATTCTTGATTTCTTTGAGCTGGCTTCTGGTCAACTTGATGACTTCGTGTTCGTTGGTTTCGAGGTCGGTGCGGATGATCTCGACGTCGATGGGAGTCGTCGCATTGAAGAACAGAGGGATCGAGGCGACCTTGGTATCCCCTCCGATGCAGTACGGGGTGTTTTCGGGGTTGAGCACCACGGAACTGGTAAATAGTCAGCTTTGCTCGGCTTTGTCACTCAGATGGCGGATGCACTTGACTTACCCTTCTGGAAGAATGTTGATGATCTGCCTACCCATGAGGAGGGAGTGGTTGTAGAGGATGCTGGACACCTTGACTTGATGCTCGGTAATGGCAAGCTCTCGGTCGTAGAAGACCTTGACAAATCCGAATAGCCATGTTTGCCACGGGAGGCCGATATTGAACATGAGCATCCAGTCAACCAGGGCGTGGGCAACAAAGGCGAAAACGACGAAGGACTGTGAGAGTTCGAGCCATGGTATCCTAAGCTCTGGCAGGCCGAAGAGAAAGATGAGGTCTAGGGCGATCCACTTGAGGAACAGCCAGAAAGACTCGGTGTTTTCTTCCACCACTTGGGTCCAGTCGTACAGCTTCCACGCAAAAAGAGCCGCGTAGATGGCAACGGCATAGAGGCGCTGTGTGGGCGCATCGATAACGTGAAGCGGGATCACAGGCCCCGGGCCTGTTGGTGCCGGCGCATCTCTTTGAGGAGCGACGGGGAGGGCATTGGGCGTTGCCGCCCGGGTGCGATTCGCGGGAGGAGCTTCGGGTCGTCTTGGTCCGGCCATGGGAAAGCCGCCTATAGAGTCCTTGCCTGCCATGGCATGCCGAGTCTGTGAAGGCTTGACGGCTTCGAGGCCGATGAGGTGGTGTATGGGAAGTCGAATGTAAACCAGCAAGGGTGCGGCTCGGGTTGATCAGTACTGGTTGGGTATGCTGAGCTGGGTAGCGGCCACAGGGCGCAACGATGTGCACGTTGTGGTTGTCGTCGTGATCGTCGTGACCGTCGTCGTTATCGGTCGCCGAAGGACGGATGGTCCACGGGGAGAGGCGTGATGTTTTAAGGCCTCAGTCGTTGGCAGTGGTGGTGTTGAGATGCGGCATCAACAACAGGCATTCTCTTCCTCTTTCGGCTGGAGTTTTGGTGTTCTGTTTGCGGGCAGGCAGAGGCGGACCCAAAAATTCCCCAGCACTCTCAACAGTCACGTCAAAGACGCGGTTGTGGTCTTTTGAGGTTTGCAGTCGCTGCCCACTGCAGTGCTGGCTGGCCTGCTAGCGTGTGCCAATGGCCGGGGCCCTTTGCTGTTTAGACGATTATTATTGGACCAGGCAAGACAAGAAGACCCACAATGAGTTGGGACCCAACGGGAACCTTCCCCACTTGCCGCCATCTTTCTGTATGGTTGGTCAGTGCTTTCTGAAGCTTCCCCTGTCTTCAGCTGCTTCAAGCAGTCAGATAGTGCAGATACGTACTTGAGCGAAAGTAAACAAGAGGTCGAACAACATGCCGCTCACCGGGCAAAGATGGGCAGCACTTTATTGAAAGCTCCTACTTGTAAGAGTCCAAGATGTGTCTGAACTTGGAACTGATGCTCAACATGGCCTCTTGCAACCCGGTGCACAAGTGATGGATGACACTGCAGGAGTGGTGGTCTCTCATGTACCTCCCCGTCTAGCAGCTACTCGAGCGTCTACGTGCGCCTGCGACAACACTGGTACATGAAAGTCACAACGTCCAACGACCCCCTTCAAGGTCGTCGTTCTTTCTTTACAACCTCACCATCTTGTCACTGCTGCTCGCACAAACTCGTCAATACATATTAGTCTTCCAATCGAGGCCTGGCCTGGAAGTCGATTCACTTTTTATAAATTTCAAGCTGTCAAGGATTATCGGACTGAATGCAAGCGAGTTTCTTGGTGCAGTCACTTACAGCATCTCGGCGCACCTCTCCATCTTCCTAATGCTCCCGTCCCATCAACTTCCTGTCAACTTTGGAATCATTGCTAGGCACCGTATCATCCATTAACTTTGAGAGCAAGCAACATAGCCTCCAAATTAGGATCCTCTGTTACATGCGCGGCATGCCTTATCCGGAGTCTCACAAGTCACAAGGCAAGATCGCGCGGTACACTCTCTCGACTATCATAACGACGGCAGCCCGTGAGACGAGAGCTGGGAAAGACGAACAGCCCGCCCTTCATCATCTTTCGCCGTTCAGCATTCATCCCTCGGCTTGACCGGTCCATTGCCTGTCAGATCCATCAACTTCATCTCACGATACCTTCTTTCAGAAATGGAGCCAAACAGTGAGCCCACAGCAACCCGTCGCTCAGGGCGTGCCCGCAAGCCAAACACGAGATATGCGGAACTCAGCTCTGACGACGAACTCAATTCGGCCGCCAGCGTCAAGACCAGCCGGAAGAGGGCGTCGCTCGATTCGAAGCACTCGGCAAAGCTGGAAGAGCCAGCCAATCCAGAGGGAACATCCATGCTCAAGGAGTCGCCAGCTTCAGAGGAGCAAAAGACAGCTATTCAACCCCGACGAAACGCGAAGCGCAAAGCAGCCCCCGAGGTCTTTGACGTGCCCGTGAATGTCTTGGAAGCTTCGTTAGGACCGTGGCAGGAGAATGAGCTAACAGAATGGCCAAGCTGGACGGACGTGGAATCTGACCCAGTCTTCTTCAATCGTATCCTCAGACTGCTCGGCATACGGGAGGCTAGGGTAAGAGAGGTGTTGTCTGTGGACGAGGAGTCGCTCCTTCTTCTCCCGTGAGTTTGATAGCACTCCATATGTTTTATCAAGGAATATGAACAGGTACTGACTGCGCGTAGGGAACCTCTATATGGCCTAGTGTTCCTATTTCAGGTTATGGAAGAGGAGGAGGAGGATCTGGAACCGGAAGAGGAGTTTGGATTATGGTTCGCCAACCAGGCAAGTCTTTAGTCTCTGCTTTGATGCCTCGCTCTGTTATCGACCGTGGCTAACATTGGTTGACAGACAACCAACAATGCATGTGCGACAGTTGCCTTATTCAATATCATCATGAACGCAGAGGACCTTCCACTGGACGCAAATCTGTCCAAGTTCAAGGAGGAATCTAAACCTCTATCTCCACCGTTGCGTGGTCACCTGCTCAGTAATAGTTCGTGGATAAGGGTAGCTCATAATCATTTTGCAAGGTACGTACCTTCTTCCGCTTCCAGGAGCGCTGACCATGATAGACCCCCAGCTGACGTTTAGACAGGCGTCTGGACCTTCTCAATGCAGCCCTGGCCCTCGAGAACAAGGTCGAGGAAAGCAAAAAGAAGCGGGCTAGAACCACAGCGCGCCGTAAGAAGGAGCAGGAGATCGAGGATGCCTATCACTTTGTTGCATATGTGCCAAACCACCGGGACCGTAGCGTGTGGGAGCTCGATGGGCTGAAGTTTAATCCTCGCTACCTCGGTATGCCCCCCTTCGTTCCAACGGGAGAATTCAGACAAGATGTGTCTAACAGATAATGCAGGAAAATTCGAGGAAGGGGCGCACTGGACGAGTGTAGCCCAGCCTGTCATCCAAGAAAAGATGATGGAGTACGAGGCCGGTCAATTTGCGTTTAGCCTCCTCGCCCTTTGCGGAGACCGTCGGGCCGCACTGCGGCGTCAACTCACTGTCAACATCCATTGCACGAAGCTGCTGGATGATGCATTCGGAAAAGAATCGGCCTGGTTTGAGGGAGACAACGAGTCACCTTCACTCAAGGACCATGTCAGCAACTTCAACGACCAGAGCAAACTGGACGAGTTCCAGCTCAGTGCAGGCGAAGCTCAACTCATTATCAAGAGCTCATCAGATGCGCGTCGGTTGCAAGATAAAATACAGGCCGGCGGTATGGAGATGGCTGAGGCGCTGCTTTTTAGAACGGAGCTCCGTCAGAAGCAGGAGCAGATTCGGACGGAGTACTACACAGAAGTCGCCTCTGGGCCGGAGGGTGATGAGGACGGTGATTCTCAGGATGAAGATCCTGGACGAAGGAAAGACCACACACCAGCAATTCATGAATGGGTGACGAAGCTTGCCGAGCGTGGTGTGCTGAGGGAGCTACTCGAACAGGTGAAATCGCGAAACGGTTCATAAACATCCCTACGAGGACTGGGCTGTCATCAACTGCGAGGGTACTTGAGTCGCTTCTGTAGCAGAAAGTCATTTCCCAGGGATGCGTATAGCGACGAACTATTTCAAGGTTAGGGGGAAAGGGCTTTGTCACGGCTCAAAGATCGGAATGTGGGTTTCGATTTTGGACAAAGCCGGGCAAGCAACCAGCCCATTCCCAACGGTCAACTTGAAATTAGTTTGATAAAAGTGAAACAAGGTCAAAAGACGTGTTGGGAGGTCATGACGCGCAGGAATCGTGCCATATAGTCTCTTGATCGACCATGTCTCGATGCCTTGCAGTTGAATAACTTCCATTACAAGTCTGCCTCACACGTTTCCTGTGACGTAATTTTGATAATCTCCCACGGCCCGGTCGACGATAAGGACAGGCGGTCAAGTGGACGTAGCGAGTCGTTAAGCCGGCAGAAAGGTGGCCGTCAAACAGCTGAGCGCCAGGACGGTTTCCTTGAGAAGGCGGTCTCGAGTCGGTCGACCCAGTTCCCGCCGCCAAGGCCAGATTTCGCTTGGCAGAATGACGGCATGACCCCTGCCAAAGAAGCAGGACCCTGTCATTCATCCAGACTTTCAGAGAGCATTGACTGCACTGCCGTAGGAGGGGAACTCGAAACTGAAAGGCACCACGGCCACCGTGACCAATTGGCACTTTACCACCACCTTCTTGTCCTGGTCTGGTCACGTATTCATACCCGTTCCTCCACCAACAAACATTCTTCCCCTTCCTCTCAATTTTTGCTAAAAAAAAGGCTGTAAAAGGATCTGTCTTGACCTTTGGTGAGCATCTCCTGCCAGTATCCCTTCTGGAATACCATCTTCACATGTACGCAGAGGCGACTGTATAGCAGGCTGCATCTTTTCTGTTCCCCAACTGACCAACTTTTTTTACAAGACCCTCCTTGCATCCGGCAACCACAAAAAAAACACGACAAGCGCCAGACACAACAACATCCATTTCTTCCGTTCACGAAGTCCCAAGTGAATCTTCCACTCCATCTTCACGACCGCAACCATGTCGAAACGGCCGAGCTATGCGTCGGTCGCCAATGGCGCCGCAACCCAGGACGACTCCACCTCCGCCGCTGCTGCCGAGTTCGATCGCTGTATGTTTTCCTTCCTTATCCCCGGCTTTCCGCGAACCCGTTCGATATCATCTACCATCCGCTGTTCGAAAGAACCAAACCATTCGGCGCTTAATACAGACAATTGTTGCTAACATGGCGCGTCAATCGGCAGCTCACGACAAGCAGAAAATTCTCTTCTCTACAGATGCGGGGCACTTCTCTCTGATCCGCGCGATGCACCTCGCGGATCTCATTACTGAGTTGAATGGTTAGTTTCTGTCTCTTGGTATCCTCTCGCGCATTCTGTCTGGTTGGGGTAGGGAGCCGGCGCTTGTGACACTGGGCTTTCGGGCTATAAGCGCCAAAGAAGCAAGGTCGTCACGAACTACGCGGTTTCCCCGAATGATAATGTCGACGCATAACTTCTGCGCGAGTTGGGATGTTATAGGATGACGTGGGAACAGAATGCTAACGCCTTTGCAACTCTCCTAGGCCTTTGCGGTATTCTCTCCCTCTTCTCCTCTTTGCGGTACTGCCTCGGCGACCCCGCCGACAAGACCAACCTCTACTACGCGCTTGCCTTCCTCCCCTTCGGCCTGTTTTTCGATTTCATGGATGGCAAGGTAGCGCGTTGGAGGAAGAAGAGCAGCATGATGGGCCAAGAGCTGGACTCGTTGGCTGATCTGGTACGTACAATATTATTGCCTACGCTTTCCCATTCTCCTCTCCCCTCCTCCTCTACATCAAACATCTAACTCGTAACCCTCCCAACCAACAGATCTCCTTCGGCGTCTCACCCGCCGTCGTCGCCTTCGCCATCGGCATCCGCACCCCTCTCGACCATCTCTGCCTCGGCTTCTTCATCCTCTGCGGCCTCACCCGCCTCGCCCGCTTCAACGTGACCGCGACCGCCATCCCGAAGGACGCCAACGGCAAGGCCGCCTACTTTGAGGGCACGCCGATCCCCACGACGCTCGGTCTGGACGCCATCATGGCCTACTGGGTGTCACAAGGCTGGATCCATGACTCGCTTCCGTGGGGTACCATGTTCCAGGGCACCGCGCTCGAGTTCCACCCTATTGTGCTCATCTTTATGATCCACGGGTGCTTGATGACGAGCAAGACTATTCATATTCCCAAGCCTTGAAAACAAAAAGACGGACTAGGGTTTTCGAAATTGTAACAAGAAGAACGACGGACGGGAATGGATAAAGGTGTAGAGGTCCTGGGCAGGAAAGCAAAAGACGGAGAATCCTTCATCAGGTGGAAAGCCGAGATAAAAAGAAAACGAAGAAGAATGAAAGAAGGAAACTAGCCGTTGGTCTGTAGGGGGTTTTGGGAATTGTTAAAACGACTATCATGCCTGCTCTTTTTCTCCCGCCATTTTCCTTTCTGGTTACTATCAGGTTGGCTGCGTTGTGTAGTACGAGTGTGTGCTTTTCTATTTAGAATACAAATACCCTCTACCGTTTTCACGCCTTCGGCTTCTGCTCCGTACTCCGTACTCCTGCGCGGAATTCTGTCGAGTCTTGGATCTCCGCAGAAAGACACCAATGCGCCTGAGTGACAGACCACAAAACCAACAAATAGCATTCAAGAACCTCAAATAAACGTGAACAAAGATAATCGCCTCTTTCTCTACCGTTCTGTAACAAGCATATGCTAGACTAAATGCTCCGACTATAACCCATACTCCTACCTACTCCATCTTGCTCCCAACATGAACTTTTGAATATTTATTTTTGCTTTATGTACTCCCTTACTTTAGTTTAAGCTTTAAGCCTTGACCTCCTCCTTGGCGGCCTCCTCCTTGGCAGCCTCCTCCTTCTTGGGGTTATGGGCAGGGAAAGGGTTGTACATGCCGCGATCAGCCTTGAGCGCGCGAAGCTTCTCGACGGCCTCCTCGAGAGAGTAGGGCACGTCACGGGCCTGGGTAGAGGTGTCGTCACGGTAACGGATGTTGACCTTGCGGTTGGTCTTCTCGTCGTCGSCGACGACGAAGATGAAGTTGTCTGTGGGGAGGGGTGAGGCGTGTGGTTAGAAAGTGTAATTTGACTGGGGTACAGGACCCGGGACTGGGACCAGGGTTGGGACTTACATTGAGCGAGCTGAGCGGAACGAATCTTCTTCTGGAGGGTGTTGCCACTGCTGTCGACATCTGTTGTTGTGGGTTTGGTGTTAGTGTTTTAATCCAACGGTAGTGACAAAGTGATAGATGCATGATCGTGAGTAAAGGGGTAAACATACCGACGTGGATCTTCTCCTTCTTGAGGGTCAAGGCAACCTCCTTGGCGTAATCAAGGAAGCCCATGCCGACGGGGATGACCATAACCTGGCGGGGCGACATCCAGAAGGGCCACTTGCCAGCAAAGTGCTCGGCAAGAATGGCAGTGAAGCGCTCGATGGAGCCAGCCATGGCACGGTGGATCATGACGGGGCGGGCGCAGCCGGGGGCAAGAGGCTTCTTGACAAGAAGAGTCTTCTTCTTCTTCTCCTCGCCCTCCTTGGGGGCCTCCTCCTCCTTGGGAGCCTCAGGCTCGGCGGCCTTGGGAGCGGGCTTGCCCTCATCCTGCTTGGCCTGGGTCTCAGCGGTCATGTACTCAAGAGAGAAGTTGATGGGCTGCTGGAAGTCGAGCTGGATGGTGGCGCACTGCCAGGGGCGGTTGAGGCAGTCCAAAACAGCAATGTCGATCTTGGGGCCGTAGAAGGCACCATCGCCCTCGTTCAGCTCCCAGGTGCCACCAGTAGCAGTGGAGAACTCATCGAGAGCCTCCTTGAGGCGAGCCTCGGCGCGGTCCCAGGTCTCGATCTCACCCATGTACTTCTCAGGGCGAGTAGAGAGCTTCAGCTTGAAGGTGAGGCCAAGCATGCCGTAGAAGGACTTCATGAAGTCAAAGAGATCGGCAACCTCGGCCTTGATCTGGTCCTCACGGCAGAAGATATGGGCATCATCCTGCTGGAATCTGCGCACACGGGTGAGGCCGGAGAGAGCGCCGCTGGCCTCGTTTCTGTGGAGGACACCGAAATCAGCAAGCCTGAGGGGAAGCTCCTTGTGGCTGCGGTCGCGGTGACGGAACATCATGGCGTGGGCAGGGCAGTTCATGGGCTTCAGACCGAACTGCTCCTTGTCAACGTCGAGGAGGAACATGTCATCCTTATAGTGGGCCAAGTGGCCGGACTGCTCCCAAAGGGCGACGTTGAACATGTTGGGAGTCATGACCTCGTCGTAACCGCGCTTCCAGTACTCCTCCTTGATGTATTCCATAATGGCGTTGTTGATGCGCATACCGTGGGGCAGCCACATGGCGGAACCGGGCGAGCACTCCTCGAAGTAGAAGAGCTCCTGCTGCTTGCCAATGAGGCGGTGATCGCGCTTGGCAGCCTCCTCAAGGAACTTCTTGTGAGCGGCCATCTGCTTCTTATCGGGGAAAGAGACACCATAGATACGCTGGAGGGAGTCGTTGTTGGCGTCACCAAGGAAGTAAGAAGAAGAGTTCTTCATGATGGCGAAAGCCTCGATTCTGCTGGTATCGGGGACGTGAGGACCACGGCAGAGATCGATAAGGGGGCCGTTACGGTAGACAGTGGTTCTGGTGCCGTCGGGGATCTTGTCCTTGATGATGTGCTGCTTGTATGGGTTGTAGGCGAACATCTTGAGCAGATCCTCCTTGCTCATCTCCAGTCTCTGGAAAGGCTGCTTCTCCTTGACGATCTTGGTGACAATGTTCTCGAGGGGCGCCCAGTCGCTAGACTGAACGGCGGCACCGCCGGGAAGAGCCATTTCGTAGTAGAAGCCGTTGTCAACGGGGGGACCAATGCAGAGGGAGCAGCCGAATCTGCGCTCGCAGGCCTCACCGAGGACGTGGGCACTCGAGTGCCAGAAGACGAATTTGCCCTGGTCATCGTTGAAGTCGAGGAGTTCTAGCTTGCAGCTCTTCTCGAGAGGACGCTCGAGATCCCATAGTGTCTCTCCGTCGATTCTGGCGATAACGGTGCGCTTGAAGAGGGAGTTGGAAATGCCCTTTGCGATCTCGGCGGGGGTGGTCTCGTAGGCCTTGCCGGCCTTGGTGGTGCCGTCGGGCATGGTGATAAGGATGTCATCGTGCGGGCGCTTGGCCAGCTCCTCCTGCTGCTCCTTGTAGAGTCTGTCGAAGAGGTCGAGACGCTCCTGGATGAAGGCAGGAGGAGGGTTCATCTCAAGAGGGCCGGCATCGCCGCCAGCGGCGGGGGCACCCTTCTCCTTCTTCTGCTTCTTCTCCTTCTGGGGCTTATCGCCGCCAATGGCGACCTTCTTGAGGGTCTCGGTGACCTTTTCGGTAACCTGCTCCATGTTGAAATGTGTCGATAGAACCTCGGGGGTGTTCGGTTGCGACTGAAGGGTTCCTAAAGATAACAATATCGCGGGTTCTGTCAGAGACCCGGGCCGTGACTCACTTGGACGTATATGGTCGCAAAGCTTTTGCAGTAACTTGTAGAGGGACGGAATGTCGGGAAGGAGCGGGATGGAACACTGGATGGGACTTTACTCACTCTGAGACACGACAGCACAGAAGGGAACGTCTGGACCGGAACGAAGGCGGCGCAAAGAGACACCGCAAGGGGAAATTTTAGGACACTTTTACCCCGCGGTCCAGATCAATTGGGGGCAAAAGTGGGGTGCTCCTAAGCGTGCAGGCGTGTCACTCTTGCTGCACGAGCGAGCACGAGGTGGAAGCCGCATAGCAATCACGACACGGACAGGGCATGGCAAGGGCGGCCCGGCCGGACAACAAGAGCAGACAGCAGTGAGACACTCCAATGTTTGAACATTGAACGAACACCTGGGCACAAGCATCAGTGCGCGTCAAGGTACATAACAGCAGACGCTCGGGCCATCTCTTCCAAGCCGTCGTGCCGTCCCAACTTTTGGCACCTTACGGGCCAAATGCCTGCCTGACCTCGCGCTACGACGATAATAAAGCCAAAAATTATTAGATAAGGTGCCGTCATTCGGATTCCAGGTACCGAGACGCCTCCCATTTTAGGTTTGGTCTTTGCCATTAATATGACGCCGGAGCAGAAGTGACGGGCAGGATGACATATTGATTTTTCAACCTCATTCCGGCACGCGGAGGGAAAAAAGTCTCCTCCTGCCGCTCTTGCTTGCACTTTGCTTCTGCGTTCCCGTTAACGTCCCTCTTCCCTGTGCCGATCTGCCCCAGCACATCGCTGAATTTCCACGCTCGACAGAGTCTCGACTCTCGACCCCAAATCCCAGAGCTGAGCTCTTTCTCCATACCTCTGACGTCCTAAACAAATCAGCTCCCGACAACTCAGCGTCCAGGATCCGGACCGGGAGCTGCGAGACGCGCAAATATATTGGCGACTAACACCTCGCTTGGGTGTGCACATGGAGAGCCACGCCATGACGTCCTCGTCACTGGACCGTTTTCCCGATGAGCTCATCCGTCACATCCTTCTATATGTCTCGCCCGAGGACAATGTCCTGAACATCCAGCCAGTCTCGCGACGTTTCTACCACATTGCCAACGAACCGCTGCTATGGCGATATCTTTGCCGAAACTCGTTTACTTTCTGGAGGCCTGAACACTATTTCTTCGCGAAACTGTCGGACCCGCGACCAACTACCATCGAGTGGAAGAAGCTATGGCTCCGAAGGAAGAGGCAGAATCACTTGATTAAACGCCTTCTAGACGAGATCCTCACGACGAGATACCACCAGCTGAGGAACCTGCAGCGCATCTGTCAGTTCGGTTACGACGCCAAAGACTTTCTGTTGGAGGAATGTCACGTCGATGAATCCCACGATGACGTTTTGGCCAGAAGGTACGAGGCAGCTCTCTTGTGGAAAAGCCGCTTGGCACTTCAAGTACACTGCACTCGAGGGTCTTGTGTATTAGTCGATCTCCTCTGATGGTGGCTTTACAATTACTCTCGACCCAAGTGGGACACGTCTAGATCCAAAGACTGTTCGGTTACTCTAACGCTCATCCAGGTACTATGCGAATTCAGCCTTGGACAGTATTCACAGGGGCATGGCTGTAGAGGTGTGGTCCAAGTGCTATGAAACAGGGACCGATCCGTACTCAGGGCTCGATCGTGCTCTCGGCGCATTCGACCTGTTTGTTCTGCACGACCAGCCCCAAGACCTTGAATACGTATGTTGAACGCCCATCTTCCACGGCGACGGGATGTTAGCTCACACCTTTTACGACAGATACTGAGCACACTAGACCAACTCGCCCAAAGATTTATCCTGGAGCACCCAGAACATGAGATCATGTCGACAAGGCAGAAGGCTTTAGCCTTAAATCGATGGCTGAGAGCTCAGAATCTCATGGGGATGGAGAACGAGACTGTCAACTACCACAACCTGAGGAATTGCCTCCTAGGCCACGCCCTGTCCGACGATGAGCACCCGTCGCTTCCCATAATCTCGAGCGCCATATTTGCTTCGGTTGCCGAACGCCTCGGCATGTCAAGCGCATGTTGTGCATTCCCGAGCCATGTCCATGCATCCGTCAAGGCCCCTCCTGGTATGACCCTGGATGGTGATGTGGAACAGGATCCCAAGGCCGAACCAGAGACCATGTACCTGAACCCGTACAAGTGGGATGGGGAGGTTACGCTTGATGAGCTACGGAGGGCACTGGTCGAGTTGGGGTGGACTCAAGGGTCAGAGGTGTTCCTGAGGGCGTCGCCTGTGCCAATCATCGTCCTCCGAACAGCGGCAAATATCAAAGCCGCCACCAGCCGAATCCAAAATCTCGCCGACCGATCAGGGGAGCCCATCGAGGTCGAAGCGAAGCGGTTGCGGGCCGGTCATCCAGACATCAACGTGGAGGCGGCCAAGTATGCCTCGATGTGGGCCGAACTGATGGTCAAGCCGGTTTCCAGTGTCCACTGGGACCATAACCTCGAGGCCTTCCTGCACTCGTTTGCCATGTCGTGGGGCGAAGACGCCTGGATCGTTCGCAAATATCTCCTTCCTTTGTACGAACAATTCGTCGCATCGCAGCCGCACGTGCGTAACCGGGCCGGATGGGAAAACGTTCGCGAGATTCTGAACATGCTGGACAACCTCGACGGGAGGGAGGCGGTCGTCGCCCGCCGCTACACGCAGGAGATGCAGGAGCGCGTGCGTTACAGGATCGGTCAGGTCTTCCGCCACAAGAGGTACGGATGGATCGGAATCATCAACGGCTGGGCAGCTGGGTCTGCAGGCCTTCCGGTTCCGCATTACCTTGATGGTTACGAGGACGAGGTCCAGTCCCCTACGACTTCTCCTCGATCTTCGGGGGATAGGTTGCACTCAGAAGGCCTTGGCTTAAGGCCTCAGTTGGCCAGAGTGTTTTATACATGCATGTATGTGGCTGTGTCGTCCTCTTATCTTCTTCCCTTTTCACATTTACGCTTGTCTTCACTGTCAACTTCTTACTAACAATGGGAGTCACAACAGGAGTTCTAAGAGACCCAGGATTGACCGCTTGCGTGTGGCTCAGAATAGCATCGAGATTATCACCGACCCTAGCCTGATTCCCGAGTCGCTCAAGTTCCTGGCGGGCAAATACTTCAAGCGGTTTGATAGGGTAACCTGCACTTTCGTCTCGAACATCAAGGAATCGTATCCTGACGACTAGGGTTCGGAAGTTACTGAGGAGGTGAAAAAAGGAGGCCGATGGATGCAAAAAGAGGGTCCGGAAGACGTGTATATCATATTGTATATTAAAAGTGCGTTTTTGGCCCCAAATTTGTTGTAGGAATAAGGAACCGTATTTATACCCTATACACCAATGAGGCAATTGAGTCACAATGGGTTGCATGAGCATATCCGTCTTGACATTGTAGAATTCATGAGTAGTGTTAGATTAACTAGACAGAGACACTATAGATCAATACTGCGCTTAGATCCGGGTCTTCTGAGTACATATACATATTATCATTCCATGCTTTATCTTTACGTCTACTTGCGACAACATGCCTTTTCTTTGCCCCAGTTCCTCCCGGCCCCTGCGTGCCCTTTTCCATGGCATGRAATATTTCCGCTTTATCCCTCACCCCAACCCTTTTTGTCTTGTTTCCGTAGTCATTAACCGTATTACCCTGTGTCGTCTCATTCCATTCCATGCCAACCCCTATCCCAGCTGGGCCCCTGTTTATTGACGATCCTCCCTTGAACGAGTGTCGTGAACGATCGTATGTACGTAGTCGTGTATATGTATGTGTGCGTGTGTCTTGCGAAAAGAAAGAAAAATGGGTATAAAGTGGGGTGGGTATCTCTCTTTGAAAATGCTGAAATGAAAAAAGCCAAAATGAACCGCCCAAGAATGCATCCGGCCAGTTCCACCCAAAAATGACGTTATAGCGAGTGGACGAGTTTCGTGGCCCATAGAGGAAAATTAAACAAAAACGCCGATTTGATGCAACCCGTTGTTGGTATAGAATGCTCAAAACACCACCTGGGTATCATGCACCATCATCATCGTCAATCTCGACACTGTCTCTCTTGGTAGTCAACGTCTTTGTTGACAAATCGGCTCGGTGCAGCTTCTCTGTGAAATAAAATTGCGTCGAGAAGCGGACTCGCCGGTTTTGGTATGTCAACCAAGCCATGTAGGGTATTCACGGGACTGGGAGGAAAATCCAGTGGTCCGGCCAAGTTACCCTACCGGCGAGGCTGGTTCATCGCACCGCATCGAAGCGGAGTGCGCGGGCGGTGTTCTCAGAAGAAGAGAATTTGTGTCGCGTGAAACAAGCCTAGACGAGCCCCTTTCATTTGCGATACCGTCCCGTCTCCTTGCGAACAGCCCAGCCCTTAAGCGCAATACACAAAATAATCCACGCCATCAGCAGCCCAACCAAGCCCATGGTGACGGTGTACATGAACATGGCATCAAGCTGGTAGTGGATCATGCCGCTGACGGTGTCGCCCGCGCTAGCCATGAAGATGATGCCGCCGCTGATCAACCCAAAGGCCGTGAGGAGCTCCGTCGGCGGGCGCGAAGGGTACACGGAACGCGGGGGCTTGAGGTAGGTGATGACATAAGTAAAACCGCGCGCGAAGGAGGCGCCGGTAAGCAGGTTGCCCCACTGCTTGTGCACCATGCTGGAGATCATGCTGTCCTGAGTGTGCGAGGACATCATGATGCCGAGGAGGAGGATGACCAGGGCTGGGATGGGGTTCAAGCTGAAGGAGTAGGTTTCGGGCTCGCGACGCTCGGAGTCTTCGACTTCGACTTCGACATCGTGGTGGAAGTGCTGGTGCTGGCGGGGTTCTACCTCGGAGGAGGAGGAGGAGACGCCGGCGGCGTCGGTGACGGTGGTGTTGAGCAGGTCGCGGATGCGAACCGATTCGATGAGCATGCCGCACAGGCCGCCGCCGATGAAGAGAACGGTGATGGAGAAGTGCTCAAGATCCGAAGCCGACCATTCGCCGCCCCAGTGGCCGAGATGCTCCAAGAAGATGTTGGTGGCGCCGTAGGTGAAGATCAAGGCACTCTCGACAAACTCGGCAGAGGGTCGCCATTTCTGGCCCGCCTGCTTGGGGCGCACGTTCCAAGCCTTTAGGGGTTATTAGCGATTTTGGCTCTGTTGCGAATATGGTAGAATCGACGGGGAATAATACGTACCCAACCAACTTCACCGAAGCAGCCGGCCCAACGTCCGAGGGTGAAAATACCCAGCCAGAAGAAAATACCGCCCTTGATCCAATGAGCAAGACCATTGAAAATACCGGAACCCTCCTGCAAGCGCAATAACATATTAGCCGCCAGTTCAGAGCGCCTCACTGCAAGAACCTAACAAAACCGGGGAAAAGGGGGCCGAAGACTTACAAAGAAACGACCATAGGTCACGATACCTGTGCACAACGCAACGAAACCCAGGGGCAAGATAGCCCGGTCGACCACGTTGTACGCAAGGATCAAAACGTTCCAGAATCTCTCAGAAATCTTGCCGGCAATCTTCTGAATGGTGGAGACGGCCTTGCCGGAAGCAGGAAGCATGGGTCCAAGAGGCTCGCTGCCGCTGTGAGAGTCGACGACGTAGGAGTCATCGCCGTCATCATATTCCTTGGTATGCAGGTCGACATCGTGAAGAGCGAGGGGCTGTCGAGAAACGTCACCGGGGCTAGACGAAAGCGAGGGACTCCGCAGAGCATCGCTGGAAGGCTCGGTTCCCTGGCCACTGTCGTTGGAGAATCGGTAAGCGTCGTTTTCGGCGGGCTTAATGTGGCTGTTGTGCTCCTCCATGGCCTGGGTCGAGACGGGCATGAAGCCCTGGCGCTCCCTGCTGTTGCCGTCGGATTGCTTCTTCTTGAAGACGCCTGCAACACTCGCCAAAAGGCCAATGACGAACTGGGCCCCCACGAGCCAGGTGACAACCCATCCGAGCTTGTGGTGGGCATTGTTAGGATACAGATCCGGAGTGCTGGCGTTGTAGACGATACCAACGAGCATGCCGCCGGCATTGGTAATGAGAAAAGCGAATTGGGCCAGGAGCCTATACCGCGAACGGGCAATAGAGAGCATGACACCTATAGGTCGCTTCAGTCAGCATTCTGGAGCCCTCATTTCCTCTTAGCGCGCTCACAGGCCAGACGGCGGTGTGTTCCTTACCAACTGGGAGCATAAAAACCCAGGCAAGAACCATCAGGGCGATGTGTGCGTAGATGGCGGTCTTGTGATCGGGATGCGCAAAGTATGTGAGAGGGTACTCTTCCTCCGGCCGGGGCTTGTCGGCATCAGTCAATTCCATGCCCCCGTGGCCGCCATGACCGCCCTCATCACCGCCGTGCGCAAGGGCGGTCGGAACGAGCAGTCCCAAAACTGCGGCGCCAGCCAGCGCTGCAAGCAGCGGCCTTGTAATAAGGGACTTCATCTGGTCAATGTCCGTCTAGTCTTCAGTCTGTACTCGGATCCGGCTAGTCGTTATGGTGAGGTCAGAGTGCAGGAGCTTGGGCTTGTTGGTCAAGATGGGATGAAGATTGGCACATTCAACTGAGTGAGGTTGTTGAGGTGGTGTAGAGACTGGACGGTCAAGGATGGGCAGATGGGAAGCTGGGTGATCTTCCCAATCTACCGTGGTGGATGTGATAGATGGACAAGGTAGACAAAGGCGAGTCGAGTGGTGGCAATCAAAACATGGACAGCAAACAGGGGGAGCTCCGGTGTTTTATTGAGATCTCAGGATCGGAAGCGAGAGAAACGAGTAAGGAAAATACATGACGGTGACGAGAAGGATATATCTTGTCGCTCCATGGAGACACCCCGTAGAAGGGCAGGGAAGGTTGTGCATGGTCAGGGTATGTGGTGGAGGCAGAAGACAGGTAGGGGATCACGGATCGGGAAGGGAGGATAACAAAGCTCGGCCTCCATCATGGAAGTCTGTGTATGGAACCTTCGCCGGCCCCCGTTGATTGGTAATGTAGCCGGCCAAGAGCGACGACAAGACCATCCGGTGCCATCCAAGACTTTGTTCCATTTTTTTGCTCCCCATGTCGTCGAACTCGTCGCTGTAAAACACCAAGGCACGGCGTCGAGTCAGATCCATCATCCAAAGAGCCGGCGCATCAGCCGACCCCGGAACCGTAACCAGCTCGTCTTCATTGTTGCTGCCCGGTTGCCGTTTTGGGATGTTTAGTGATACACTAATGGTGTGCGAATGGTACCTGGCGGTTCATGGTACGTGATGAGTCTGAGGTCGTTCCTGCCAGAAGGTCCCGATCGTTGTTCGGGATCATGTTCGCGCCTCCGAGCTATCCGAAGCTTCAAAGCTTTTTGCTACATAGCAGGTTGCTAGTACGTACCGTATTGTAAGGTAATGAATGGCAATTGGCAGGCGGTAAAGTCGGTGTTGGTCGCTATCGCAGTCTCACTGTGTAGCGAGAAACGTCACAAGCACAAGCCGTCGCTCCATCCCGCCCTGACATGGGCATGGGCAGTCACAGCAGACTGTGTGGGGCACGTCCCGGCAGAAGCTCGCACCCACTCAGCGCAGGCGGGCTTTGACGGGGCCTACTGTACATGGGCAGCGAGCAGATCATGATTTGAAGATGGGGGCCAGGTCTTGGGAAAGTTCACACGGCAATTCCACGGCTTTCACTCGCGCATGTGCCATCGTTTCCAGTTTCCAATGACTACAACACAGTATTTCCGATGGTGTGAGAGATCCGGTATCGAGAGTGCTTCGGAAGTTCATCCCATCCCCTTCATTGGTTTCATGCCCCTTTTCGTTGTTTCATCCACGACCTCCTTTGTTGAAGGCATTCGCTCCAATGCTTGCTACAGGTAAATACAAGCGCACCGTTTATTCAGCGGCAAAAGGGCTGCGCGGGTCAGCCCTTTTGGTCCACAACAATGCCGGCACCACTCGGGTGAGGACGGATGGTGGCTTGCAAATGGAAGCTCCGGCGACCGCGGGCTCGGCGTCAACGCCGGAGGGTAACACGTAACAAATTGTTATCCAAAGTTATTCCCGAGTAAGAATTCAACCTACAAAGCAGTTCAAGGTACGTAACACAAGACAGCAATATGCCGCATTTACTATCCCAGATGTTCCGGTTGCATTGGGCACGATGATGCCATGCACTTACGCTCGTACCACCACCCAGAATGATATCGTACAAGCTGACTGGAGGAGTGTAGTCAACGCTGTTGACTGTTGCAGCGATTCTGCGAAGCTACGCTTATCTGAGCATCCTTTTTCGACCAACAGCCACGTATTGCCTGGCGCTGCAAGTGTTTCACCAACAGACCATCGGACAGCACCGAAACGGATTTATCTTTTGTCAGCAAGCGGAAATGCGGTGCCGTTCATGGTGACAAGTCTCTATCTACACGTGTAGTAGAATCGGGAAGAAGCGTCCATCTGATCAGGCCGAAACGACAATCGCGAGGTCGCATGGAAAGTGGGGAACGCCATGCAGCACAAAAAGCCTCCAAGTCCCGTGGCCGCGCGTGGACAGCCACTGAGCGCCATGCTAAAACTCACATTACCCACCATCTTTTACCAAAAAGACGCTCGCCATTGATTTTTTTTTCTCGATGTTGTCCTTTCAGGTTCTAGATGCCCCGCGTCTGCGCCCATTTTTGTCATTGTCGGGTCTCTCGGACTGTCGAGTCCCCCGAAGCTGATGTTGATCGAGATCTCTCATATCGCAGCCTTGTAAGTCGCGGACTGGGTACGTACATACTGTACATTCACCTCTGAAAACTTTTCACAGAACGGACAGAATGCCCCGATGCCCAAGTTCCCTCTCATATCATCGCAAGGGTCTCGACGTTCGATAATCCCCTCCCCAGGAGTTCGAACGTGTCCGGTTCGTTTCACGAGAAATCAAACACTCTCCTCCCCCGCATCCCATCCGAACCTTTTTTTTCCTCCTCACTTTCATCATCGTGGCCCGGAGCTATCGTTGTCCTTAAGTCCACGTCGCCCCGTAGCTGTCACGGAATCGTGAACGAAGATGACACTGACTTCGGCTCTTGGGGCATTGGACAACGGAACCTTCACCGGATCTCACCAACCCTGTCATTATCCTGCACGGCACTGCACTGTGATAACTCCACCCACCTGCTGCACACTCGGCAAGGCTACCCAACATCGCTTAAGATCCCAGCCTGCTGTTTTTTTTATATCCGTTGGCTCGTTCACAAAGCCCTTCTTTTGGAATCGTACGAAGATGGCGTCTCATGATCCAAACAAGACCGTTATCATCCGATTGCCTGTATACCCCGCATCGATCCCCTTTCGGCAAGCAAGGGACCGAAACTGCCACTCTGCCAGTTATGCACGTCTTGGCGATGCATAACGGATTACATGAGACGTGACAGACGTCAAATGCTTATCCCATTATATTATTCCCGTGGTCACTGTCAATGACAGGGCGCGAACATGCTTCCCTTTCCGTCCCGTCGAGTGTCTTCCGCTTACATATCGGAGTTTGAGAGGGATTGTTTCCGCCAGACAGCAGACACGAAGTATCTCCGACCGAACTGATTGGTCAGTCTCATGATTGGTCCCTGGATCGACGGTACCTGTCAACGTGCGAGAAGCCAACCGCATGGGCACTGTCCTCTAACGTCTTTACAATGATTGCTTTTATTTTCTTTATCCACCAGATCCAACTTGCAATCCACATGGGCGGACGTCCCGGACGACATGTGAAGAAAACAGTTTTTTTCTTCCTCCATCCCGCGATGTGGGGACGACCCGAGATCATGCCATGGCTCGCACTGAAAGTAAAAGACATCACGACTTCGCGAAAGCGGTAATCGACTCGGAACAGTCATTACTTACATAGTACACAGCACTGATCGACGTTGAATCAACTGGTCATAGATTCGCTCATCAATCACATGCTAACACAAGATGTTACCAGCTTCGGCACATCGCAGAACGATTTCTATATACTGTAGGTTTTCGTTTCACCAGAAACGTAGAACATGAGACGGCAAAAGTCTCTGTTTCGAACGCATAAAATACACGGGAGTATTCGGAATCCACTAACGGCCGGGCCGGAGCGCCCCCGGTCCTCTATGCTCGGGGTGGGGCATCTCGGCGCGCGACGGCACGACGGGGATCCATATTGGAACGCAAAAAGACGGGAACCCAGCCCAACCGTCCAGGTACTGTTGCAGAAATTCGGTGAGACCGCATCGCCGGGATCCATAGAGTGCCTCAACTGCCGATGAGCCAGCCCTGTATCCCGTCCTCTGTGGCAGACGGACCGACGTCGGGCGGCGTACCCCTCCCGACTCCGAGAGTAAAACCACAACACCCGTTCATACGCCGGTTGGCATCAAATTGGACGGCCGAGTTCCTAGCTACAAAATGCGTTTTTCGGCATGAAAGCTGTCCCAGACGGGCGGTCGTTAATTGTTATGAGGCTCTGCTCCCGCATTGAAAGCAAGCTAAAGCGGGCATCCAGCTCCGTCGCGGTCTGACGTCACGGGTACGCTAGGGCTGAAAAAGAGTGTGGTTTTGTAATAGTACTTACTGTATTGCACATCAACTGAATGCACACCCACTCGTAGCACGCAACTCCATCCACACCAGACGCCAAAAACGTGCATTGCACGCGAACCGCGCAGGCATATCGTTTCCCACGCTTCGGCTAGGAAACGGGTATCTCTACCAATGCCTTGAATCCGGTACGCTGGATTGACCGGGCCGCTTCGGTTCGGGTCGACCGGATGCTGGCAACACAAGGATACGAAAACCGGAACCTCGTCAGGCGAACTCGGTGTCACAAACCGGCGGCCAGTCATTAATCCATTGCACCCATCCTGTCAAGGCTACTGGCGATCATTGTTTACCCAAAGAGAGTTGAGCGCAATGCACATCACATTCGCGGCTCCGGGGAACGCGGGGAGAGGGCGAAGCGGCCAAGCGACAAAACGGCACCAGATATCCGAAAACCCCGGGTTCTACTACACTCATCATTATCATCACCATCATGCGCATTTCAGCCCATGAACCGGCCCGCTGATGTTCCCATGACATGACATGACATGACATGACACCGAGAACCTTATTTTTCACAAGGCCGATCGATCAATCAGCCGCCATCGATCACCACCATCAGCCGTCGTCACCTTTCCTTCCTTCCTCAGTTTATTCAGGATCTGCGTCACCCCTCCCGCGGCCGGTATATGCAAAGTTTCCGGCACGCCCTGATAAATGACTTTAACCAGTTCCATCGGCGTCCACCCATCGTCATGGTCCTGCTTCGCAGCAAACGCGCGCAACGTCTCAATAACCTGGTCCTCCCTCTGTTGTCGATGCCGGATATACTCTCCAATCTTACCCGGCCCATCCTCCACCACCGGTCCGTGGCCCGGATAACCCTTCCCCTTAAACAGCCCCCTCATGCGCTCCAAACTGTCCAGATACGTCCCCAGATCTTCATACACGGCCGTCCCGTGGCCCAGCACGTTGTCCCCCGTGAAGAGCGCGTCCTCCTCGGCCAGGTGGAGAACCATGTGGTCGACCGTGTGGCCGGGGGTGTGCACCGCTTTCAGCGTGGCGCCCTCTACACTGAACTCTTGTCCGTCTTCGATGGGGAGTAGTGTTTCGGTGCCGATTTGCTCAAGAGACACGGGGCTGCCGTGGTGGCCTGGTAGGTAGGTGGGTTGGTTCTTGTAGATTTTGATCTTGCTGTTCCAGTCGAGCAGGTGCCGGATCCCGCCGGTGTGGTCGTGGTGCCAGTGGGTGATGATGGCGGCTGATATGTGAGCCTTCTCCTCGCTGAGGGTCCGTTGGAGGGCGGATATCCAGGAGCGCTCGCCGGCGCCTGAGTCGATGAGGAGGCGCTGCGGACCGATGCCGACTAGGTAGGTGTTGGTTCCCTGGAGGGTGAATTTGCCGGGGTTACCGCCGAGGATGCGAATTACGGTTGGGCTGAGGCGGGTGACTTCGGGGAGAGGAGTGATTGTCGGGGGTTTGGCTGCTGATGAAGACATTGTGATTCTGCTGCTATGCTTGTTGTCTGTTTTCAGATGTTGATATGGGATTTGGAAAAGGCGAGATAGCCGTGTATTTGATGATGAAATTGGTGATCCCTGACACGATAAAGGTTTGGTAGAGAGTCCCAGGAACCGGAAGGGAGGTGAGCACATCCAGAACTGGGAATGGTACGGGCACTAAATGAATGACACACGGGGCGTAATGTGTGAAACAGCTAAGCAAATTTATGTGAGAAGTGGTGAAGAGAAATGAGTGTGTGATGAGATGCGGATAGGTGATACGGTTGGTGTGAAATAGGGTGGGATATTGCGCCGTGGTGAAGCGGAAGTATGTATACCGCGTCAAGAACTAACGGACTGCGGGGTACTGCCGAGCCGAGGTGTCGGCAATGATACCATCGCCCACAATGAAAGTCGAGCTACCGCTCAAACACCGAAGATCACTTGACGGTTCGGCCAGATGAGCCGGGCTCGGGATGGATGCTTTGCTACCTAGCCGGGCCCGTCAAATGCAGGTCCGGTGAGGTGGATATAAAAACGTGTTGTAAGTATAAAGCATTTCTTCTTTGTCGATGCAAGGTGTGTCAATAATCCAATCCGCTTTATAGACCTAGAGTTTGCGTTCCTGTCTGAGATTCAGAGTTACCTCATGGTTTGGAGTCCCTTGGTTGTAAGTAATGTGTTTATAGACTGATTTAATAGCTTGCAATCTGCATGGATAACGTTATGACGGGAGCATTTATGTACAGCCGCATCGCCGGTCACAAACTGTACCGACCATGGATGATGGATCTGCTGCCAACCCTTTGAAAAATGGCCTAAACCAGAGGCCAGAACAGGTCACCATGCTGCAAGAAACCAAGTCTGGAAAAGTCCCAAATCAGCTTCCAGGATGTACTGATTTTCGAAAGTTTGGTTTCTCAATTGACGATAGCTCGCCTGGGTTGAGAATGGCTCATGGTGGAGGTTGCCTTCGCTGGGGGAATTTATTGTGAATGCAGGCATGGCAGGCATCTCGGTCGAGATGTAGAGGTCTCAAGACTCTCAGGTACCTCCCTGTCTGCACGCTCTGGTAGTCTACCGGCCAATCAGAAGCAAGAGTTACCTAGTGCGCTCAAAAGGTTTCCACCCGTTCCTTGTCTCCTTTCTTGTTRTCGATAAGCCTTGCGYAGCGTCCGACAAGCCGTTCAAGTCGCTGCAAGTGCCCGTGCAGTTGGCGTCCATTGATTGATGTTGACGCCGCGGGAATCGGATGGAGATTCCAACCCCGAACAACTTTAAAAGCAATCTTGCTACAAGAGAACCAACACAACCAGAGTAGAACTCTGGTATTGCCAGCTCCGTCCACGTTACTTTCATAGACGGTAGGATATCTCTTACAGAAACCACCAGCAAATCTTGCCAATTGAAGAAGCGCGACAGTTTGACATGCACGCGGCTAACAAGTCCTCTTACTCCAGGGCACTTAGACCGAACCGCCGGAAACCGTGCTTTTCCTCGAACAGAACGCGATTTGCCGACGTCGCCACGACCCTTACAAGCCATCTCGACTGTATAGAAAGTCCAGGCTGAAAAGAGCCAATTCTCCAGCTGAATTCACCCACCGTTTCGAATCTCACGAGCCGAAAGTCCAGGGACATCATCCGAAGCGTCGGAAGCAACACTCGCCCTCGTTGCTAAACCGGTCACGGACCGCCCCAACGACTGCGGATTTGACACAGTTCCTCTCCTTCAGAACCACTAGCACACACGAGCTTCACATTTGGGGCTTTCTACGAGCGAACGGTCACATCATCATGTCGGCCAGCGCTGCGTCCTCCAAGGACCACAAGGTCAAGGAGCCCCAACCCGGCCAGCCAATGTATGGATGTGGTAAGATGACCTATTCTCGTCCCAGCTGAATGGCCTTATTTTCTAACATCTTCGTAGAGCATGTCGGACGTCTATTCAACCAAGATCAAGCGACCATCAACATGTCGATACAACATTACAAAACCATTCTGCGAGCCATCTTCGACATCAACCCTATCCTCCCACAAACGGCCAAGGGCATGGACGGCCAGGTGGTGACATCCCTTACCCCGACCTACCTCTGTCTGCAATGTCCCTCGACCCTCACCGAAGAAGACCTTTCAAAACACGGTAACAAAAAATCACATCGCTTCTGTACGTTGCCTCTGTTAGAAGAAGTCACACCATCGGGCAAGGAAACTGACAATTCTGTCCAGATGTTGAGTCGAGGAGCGGAGCGCTGTATTGCCAAATGTGTGACGATATCGTTTGGGACCCTACCTTTGAGGATTTGAGGTTAAAGAAGCTCGGCACAGGGTCATTTTTCGGTAGTATGTTCTTCTGTCCTTTTCTCCATCTTACCCACGTGGGCTTATGCCCGGTACCTTCTCCAGTATCGATGAGCCTTGGCCGTTGCTAATCTGTATCTCTATTACAGGCCGAAAGCGTAAACATGAAGAACTCTTCGCCCCTGATCCCGTTAAGGACGCTCCCCAGTATATATCGACCAACACCACCCTCGCCACCTGCAAGGCGAACGGTCTCCGTGGCATCTACAATGCCGGAGCAACTTGCTATCAAAACGTCGTCCTCCAATCATTCCTCCACAATCCCATACTACGCAACTTCTACCTGAGTGATGGGCATCAATCCGGCAGTTGCGACACACCCCACTGCCTCAGTTGTGCCATGGACGATATGTTCCAGGAATTTTATGCCAGCGAAACGACTAACGGTTATACCGCCGCAAATATCTTATCCGGATTTTGGATCAGCGAGAAGAAGGCGTTTGAGAACTTGGTGGCCAACAAAGAGCAAGATGCCCATGAGTTTTTCCAGTTTATGGCTGAGGAATTACACGAGAGAAATGGCGACGGCAAGAGACCTGAAATTGGCAGTGAGCATACCTGCAACTGCATCATTCACCAAACATACTACGGAAAATTACAGACGTCCACAACGTGCCAAAGCTGTGGGGGCGTCACCAACCAAGCCCAGAGCTTTTTGGATCTCAGTGTTCCCTTGGAAAATTTGACGCAAAAAAGGGGCAAGAAGAACTTGACTAATGGCGACGGGGTCTCATCGGCGAGAACGCAAAACAGTGTGACTCTCCAGGAATGCTTGGACGAGGAATACATCAAATCCGACAAGTGCGAGTATCGGTGTCAGAACTGCAATTCAGTACAGCAAGCAAGAAGACAGACCAGTATCAAGAAGTTACCCAATGTCCTCTCTATCCAGCTCAAGGTAAGATTACCGGGACTTCTTCCTCATTCAAATTCCCTACTCCCCGGTTCCTGTGCCTTTGCTCGGAGGCAACAGAAGCTGACAGCTGCCAACAGAGGTTCGAGTTCAAACAAGGGCGTAACGACCGTGCCCAGAAAATCGAGACACCTGTCCAGTTTCCTTTGCAACTCAACATGCTGCCTTACACGACACGCGCACGAACGCAGGATCTCAAGGACAACTACGAGCTACAGCGATCCTGCACTTACGATCTCCTTTGTGTTGTCGTACATGTTGGTGACATGGATACTGGGCACTACATTTCTTATTGCCGGGTTGGTGACCAGGTGAGTTTAACTACTGACTCATGACACACATTTAGTTACTCGAGGGTAGACTTGCTGACCTACTGCCTCCGCCATATTTTTAGTGGTTTGCATTTAACGATCACAAAGTTGAACTGGCCCAGAAGTCTGACGTGCTGAACGCCAAGGCCTATCTTCTTTTTTACATCGTTCGGTCTCTGTCTTGAGCCCAGATGAACGGTGTACTGGTAGGGGCAAGTACGTAAGCAGTAAGTGTTTGCTTGTGTATGATGTTGTTTTCAGTATACACGTGCCAGATGGCTCGTTTACGTTTTGTAAAGTACTTGATCTTTTTGCGACATTCAAGGAAGCATATTCTGCCGGCGTATTTCGGATTTGTTTTTGTTCATGGAGCGTACATGGAGAGGATTCATATAGGTATAACTCAGGCCAAAGCATGGGGCTGGATGTTTAAAGAAATTAGGGACGTACGCCGTGGACGTTGTTATGCGTTGATGGGTATTCATATGTATCATACAAGGCGGTCTGCCTCATGCAGCGAATCGACATCTTGCCTATAGCTGGCCTTGTTCCCTAATCTAACCATTGGGTTCGTTTCTGTATCTCCAGGTTTGCGCCATCCGTTCAAACGCCCGAGCCGTTTCTTCCTCCTCACACCGTCCGTAGATTCGTCCAACATTTAAGCCCAGACCGCCTAATAAGCCCAGACATCCTGGCCCACACCCTCGATCCAGTTACCCAGCTTGTCAACGCTGGAATCCCACTCTTGCAACCGTTGCCTCATGTTCTCGATCTGCTTCATGTCCAGCACCTTGGGCTGCACCCAGTTGATGTGGGCGACCTCGTCGACCTGGTCGATCGTGCCCCGCAGCAGATCCAAGCTCAGCGCCTTCATGATCAGGTGCTCAATCTCGTCGGGGTGTACCTTGGTCTCGTTCGCGATCGTGGAGAAGGACATGGCGCGGTCGTGGGGCGGGCGGCGGAACACGGCCTCCGTCAGCGCCGCCAGGTAGATCTTCTCGCGCAGCTGGCGCGTGTGCTGCGCCAGCAGCGGGTCCGAGCTGATGTGGCTGGCCAGGAGGTCGTACGCGGCTAGGTCGCCGCGGTTGAAGGCGAAGAGGAGCTGGTGCAGCCACTTGTGCCGGTCGTCGATGGTGAGGGCGTCGAGGATCGGGTGCAGCAGGAGCTCGCCGAAGTTGTAAATGCTCGAGCTGACGAGGGCCGCGATGGCCAGGTTGTAGGCGCGCTGGCGCTGCTCCTCGACCGAGAGCGACTTGACGTCGATGCAGGCTAGGTAGAGGAGCGCGTTCTTGTAGTAGGAGCCCGAGTCGGACTTGGCTTGGAAGTAGTTGGCGTTGGTGTCGTAGAAGGCGGCGTGCACGACCGACTCAACCGAGTCGAAGTTGTCGAGGATTCGCTCGGCCGTGTCCAGGTCCTTGCGCGCGCCGTCAAGGTCGGAGAGGTCGAGCTTCACGCGGGCAACGGCGATCGTGGCAAATACATATGCGTCTTGGGAGTCTTCGTGGTCGACCTTCTTGACGACGGCTTCCAAAAAGGAGAGGCGCTCTTGGTTGTCTGCAGTTTGCGCGCCCAGACACAGGTTAGTGCGAGCTGTCATATGGAGATTGGGAAGAAGAGGGGATGGGGGCCGTCTGCGCACCTCTACATTGTGTGGCGGCCTTGAGAGCAAGGTCAACGAGCTTGAGCTGGTTGATCTTGTCGGCGAACTTGAGAATGAAGACCTTGTAGAACTGTAGCCTCTGCGGGGCACTGCCGGGATGGTTGAAGAACTCAAGGAGCTTGTTGGTGAGCTGATGCCACAGCTTGCGCTCCCATAGTGTCTCGAACTCGAGGACGAGGGGCTGAAGTTCTTCGGGCGCCTGGTCGCGCTGCTCGGCGAGGAAGTCGGAGATGGTGTCGACGTTCATGGCTGTGCTGTTGTGTCTTGGTGATTTATCGTTCCTTGCTGTCCAGTCCTTGGGATGTAGGCAGGTTTTCGAGCGCCCGGTCCGTTTGATGGGGAGGCCGGCGGATCTGCTACGAATGGATATCGGCGTGTTGTGAAATGAGGCTGTCGGGTATATGAAAGCTCGACCGAGAAAAGTAGTGGGTTGTTTACGTCGAACGATGGAAGGATGGAAGTGCCGTCTGAGGTTGTCGTGGTTGACGTCTTTCAGTGAAGCCTTGACGCGGCGTTAGGCGTGCAGTCAGCTACGGTCGGTCATTGTGGATGCTCCTTCAGCACTGTGGAGGCCCCCACAGTTACTGCCAAGTGGAAGCTGTGTGAAGCTAAGGTACCTGTACAGACGGAAGGGGTACGTACCTCCTTTACTGCCGTGCAGTGGCAGCAGCTCCCCATTTGACCCCAATACCCAACGGTACGTACTGCCGTGTAAGGAAGCAAGCTTGGCACACGTGATTCAGCAGTTCGGTTGGTACCTTTGAAGGGGGAGTGCTGACGGCAGGCTGGCAGCAGGCGGGCAGCTAGAGCCGGCTTCGACGTCCCGGGTCTCGATATCGAAGGCGGCAGCTTGAAGCTCCGGATAGCCTCTATTTCCATCGCCAACTGAACGGGACTCGGCCAGCCCTGCCACCCCACAACCTACAAGATGGCTCCCCTGACGGCCGCGATGCGGTCGACTCCCAGAATTATCGTTTCCAACGCCTTTGCCTTTCAGCGACGGGCTATCTCCGACGTGACCATCACCCGCACCGGCAAGCCCATTATCCGTAACCAGGGTGGCCGGTAATTGTTGCTATATATCTGTTTGGGTGGAATGGATCATGGCTAACACGTCGCCTACCTCCGCAGCTCCTCCCTCGGTGGACATACCGCGACAGTCTTCGGTGCGACCGGCCAGCTCGGTCGCTACATCGTCAACAGACTAGGTGCGATCTAGCGACTTCGTGGCGTATACCTCTAGAGATCACCATGGCTTATATCAAAACGTTCCGCAGCGAGACAAGGATGCACCGTCATCATTCCCTTCCGCGACGAGTACAACAAGCGCCATCTGAAAGTTACGGGTGATTTGGGCAAGGTCGTCATGATAGTGAGCTTTTCCCCACAACAAGAGTCATGTCCATACAGTCGAGGCCCACGTACCCGCAAGGATCCAGCTACTAAGCATGACCACCACTCCAGGAGTTCGACCTGCGCAACACCCAATCCATCGAGGAGAGCGTCAGACACTCGGATGTCGTCTACAACTTGATCGGTCGCGATTACCCGACCAAGTGAGTCTGGATCTACTGGGAAAAGTCGCGGGAGGAATGCACGAGTATTGACCTGGGTTCCAGGAACTTCTCGTTCGAGGACGTTCACATCGAGGGTGCTGAGCGCATCGCCGAAGCTGTCGCCAAATACGATGTCGACCGCTTCATCCACGTCTCGTCTTACAATGCGGACCCCAACTCGGAGTGCGAGTTCTTCGCTACCAAGGTACGATTACAAGACAGCCCCGTCCAGCGGCTCGCATCATGATGGGTTTCTAATCGGATCTGTAGGCGCGTGGTGAGCAAGTAGTCAGGAGCATTTTCCCCGAGACAACCATTGTCCGGCCGGCTCCCATGTTTGGCTTCGAGGACAGGTTGCTTCACAAGCTTGCCAGCGTCAAGAACATCCTGACATCCAACGGGATGCAAGAGAAGTATAACCCTGTTCACGTACGTCTTCCCCCACGATATAACCCTTCGCGCGCGGACAGTAGCATCTAACAGCCGTTTTAGGTGATCGATGTTGGCCAGGCTCTTGAACAGATGCTCTGGGACGACAACACTGCTTCCGAGACTTTTGAGCTTTACGGTCCCAAGACCTACACTACCGCTGAAATCTCCGAGATGGTTGACCGCGAAATCTACAAGAGGCGGCGCCACGTCAATGTGCCCAAGAAGATTCTCAAGCCGATCGCTGGTGTCCTGAACAAGGCCATTTGGTGGCCCATCATGTCTGCCGATGAGATCGAGCGTGAGTTCCACGACCAGGTCATCGATCCGACGGCCAAGACCTTCAAGGACCTCGGCATCGAGCCTGCAGATATTACCAACTTCACCTACCATTACTTGGTAAGTTTCCCGCAGCTTGGTTCAAGTGCAAAAGGGATGGTTACTGATTCCCATACAGCAAAGTTATCGCAGCAACGCCTACTACGACCTTCCGCCAGCGACCGAAAAGGAGAAGAGGGAGGACAGGGAGTATGTTCACGTGCTTTGAGTTTTGGGGGGGTTGCACTGGGATGCATGTAGATTGTATAAATCCACCGTAGAGCGTTTGGAGAGTCGACGGAACACAGGACGTCCAGACCGGATGCTGTGGTGAGAATTAGAGCAATCAAGGTATTTGCGCAAGCGTTTGAAAGACCTGGGGTGAGGTCGAAGGGTTCATCCCGACTGGATTGTGTTTACTTGTATGATGCGACTAAAAAGGGGAACGGATGGGGAAATGTCATCAATGCATACAAGTGCATCCACAATTTTTTTCCGATGCTGCACTCTCCCGTTCAACTTTAATTGTTAATGCCAAGCAGCAAATCATTCCCAACACTTACAACAACCACTCACTGCTCACTTACACGACCGACTAGAATCGATTCACTTCCACCTATACACGAATTATATCAACTGGAGTCATATTCTGGCCACCTTGAAATAAACAATGGCGTGCATTATCGACAAGTTCTCTGATGATGAGAGTGACCTGTGAGTAATGCCTCACTACCAATAACTATCTGATATACCGTTATGCAGGATACTGACTGGATGAAGCGAACTCTCTTCCTCGACACTCGATGCCCTCAAGTCCTTCTACGCCGACCGCGATGCCCGTGCCGAGCAGTTTGCTAAGCTCCAGGCCGAGGCCGAGGAGAGGCATGCTTTGAACGTCAAGCTGTCCATGGATGCTTTCACTGAGGATTGGAATGAGAGTCAGTTCTGGGTGAGTGATACATTTTTTCATCATTCTTTACATCTTTTTTGTCCTCAGACAAAAGACCTCCAGCCAAACAAACCTGTGCCAACTAACACGGCAACAAAAAAAAAGTACTCCGACGAAACAGCAACCTTCCTCGCCAAACAACTCCTCTCCGGCGCCACCTCCACCACCTCCATCGCCGTCGTCTCCGCCCCCTCCGTCTTCGTCCAGCTCAAGAACCTCCTGAACAGTGACGCCTACGCCGACAAGCCCAAGCCCAAGCTTACCTTACTCGAACACGACAACCGCTTCGCCGTCTTCGCCGACGAATTCGTCTTTTACGATTTCGCCCAGCCGCTCAAGCTTCCCAGCCACTTGAAGGGGGCCTTCGACCGCGTCATTGTCGACCCGCCCTTTTTGTCCGAGGACTGCCAGACTAAGGCGGCGTTGACGGTTAGGTGGATGCTTAAGCCTTCCAGTGAGGGGGGGAGTGAGAAGCAGCCGAAGATTATTGCTTGCACGGGCGAGCGCATGGAGACGCTGGTTACGGAGAAGCTGTATAAGAGCTATGGCGTAAGGACGACTACGTTCGAGCCTAAGCATGCGAGGGGGTTGAGCAATGAGTTTTATTGCTATGCTAATTTTGAGGTGAAGCCGGAGGAGGGGGCGGGGGCGGAGACGCCGGAGGGGAAGGGGTGGACTTTGAGGGAGTTGGGGTGGAAGGAGACTACTACTGCTTGAGGGTTGGAGTAGGCATGGTGGCATGGGAGAGGTTGTTGAGGATGGGGATAGGAAGGAGTTTGATCCAGTTTTTTTGACGCGGGACTACTACTTACTAGGCGTGGTAAAATAATATTTGGGAGTAGAACGTTTCTGTTGTAGGCGTCGAGAAGGTTGGAAGGGCAAAACGAAAGTACCTAGGACGGATATCCTAAGTAGGCAAGCTGATGGATGCTTTAGTCTGGGTTAAGAGACGCGATATGTCTCTATGGGCTAGGAGTCTTGCAGAAGATCTGATCCAAAGAGTTACGCTAAACAAAGTCAGACGTTGTGAATTTATCCGACCTTGAAAGACATGAAAGCCAACTCATCATCCATGAACAAGACGTCTTGAGGGTGAACCATCGCCATTAATCACATTCAAGGAGACTCTATTTGCAGGGCCCCAATCCCAAGAGGAAATTTGATTTATATCCGAGAACCCCCTGCCACTCCCTTTTGATTTCCCCCATTCCTATGTTTAGTCGTACAACATCAAACATTAACAGTAAAGTATCTTCTATATCTATCATTTCGTGACACGCATGCCTTCATATGCACCATTTTTTACTCCTCCCATGCTCTTCTGCTCATGTACGTAGGTAGTGATGCTCCTGGGAAACCCGTCTTTCTTTCAAGGTCCCAATCGCTGACCACCGGAGACACCGACAAACGGAATCCCAGCCTCAGCTGACGAGGCGGAGGAAGGAAGGACACCAAATCTGCCAAAAGTCTTCTGGTCCACGCTGACGTAGTGGGGGAGTCTGCCCAGGAGGTTGAGCTTTCCTTCGATGAAACGCAACGCCCACTCGGGAGGGGCGAGGAATTTGAGGTATCCTAGACCAACTGTTTATTATTCGTGTTAGCGATCTAGCTCTTTCTCTCCAACAAGGGCGTAGGGGAGCAGTGGGGGCAGTTAGGGTCATAACACTTACATCCATAACCGACAAGCAGACCAGCCAAGTGCCCGAGGAAGCTCGAGCTCGGCAGCAACGCGGCAGTGACGACCACCAACAACAAAGGAGTGACCCACGTAGGGATGTTGTAGGTGCTGATGGTGAAGTAAGGGTTGGTTTTGTAGGTGCGAATGGCTTCCATGCCAAGCAGCAGGAACACCCACATGCTGGCTCCCATGACTGGCGTGTTGGCGTGGAGGATGAATCTTTCGATGAAGACGTAGATGAGGCCGGGTATCGTTGCGAATGCTAAAGAAAAACGAACGTGTTAGTTGAAGTCTGGGAAAGTCAAGAAGAAGAGAAGAAAGGGGATATCTTACGGCCAAAGAAGAGCGCTACGGCGGTCAGGGTGCCGTATTCATGCTCGAACCGCTCGAGAAGAGGTGTGAATGCGACAATGTTGAGTAATGTGTGGAAGATGTTCAGGTGGATGAACGGGAATGTGTTGATGCGGTATACTGTTGTCATGAGTGTTAGCAGGTGTGCTCGTGCAAATAAAGCCCCGTTTCACAGGCCGGCGCTGAAGCATGACCCAATCCAAAATATGAAGGCTCCCGTCATCCCAAATAGCTGCCGTCTGATATCTTCGATGTCTACCGCCCGCGCAAGCTTTGCGTCCAAGTGAGGATTCACGGCATGGTGATTTCCTCCTGCTCTTTGGTCTGCACCTGTTGCTTCTTCCCATCCCGTCCCGTTCGGCGAGATCTCCCACCCCAGCCACTAACTTCCTCGCATGACCAAAACAAAAGACCAAGAACTGAAGAAGACCTACATGTCGCAATTCCAATCTCATCCGGTATTAACGCTCCCCACGTCTTGACGTCCCAATCCCATGACTTGCCCAACAAGGTGAGAACCCACGTCAAGACGATGATCAATACCGTGGCTCTTGTGAAAAGCGGCAGCTTAAGGAGATAGGCACGCGTGCGCTGAGTATTGAACGTCACGGCAGCCCCGGAGGCCGGCAGTGTTTGGGCTGCCATTATGTATATTCGTTTGATGTCGTGATTCGAGTAGCAGGTTGGTCTGCGGTCGGTCGGTGTTCAGGAAGAACCCCCAAGGGATGAGATGCGCCGTGGGCAGGTGGGAGGGTATCTCCACGTCCGAGTTTAGACTTGTGAGCGCCGGTCAGTTGCGCACTCGAGGGTCGTCGAAGGGTATACAGCGTCTCGGGGACTCGGCCGTTGGTTGAGAATGGACAATTGCTGGTGTTGTCCTGTCGAACGAGGAAGGCGGACGGGAGTCGTGGGCGAATGACCGCTTTATCGGTTTGGCGCTCCCTTGTCGGTCTTTTGCTACGAAGTACGTAGGTGATAATCCGACGTTAGCAGAGAAACGAAGGAGAAAAGAAAACACAAATCGGTCCCTCTTCGAAAGTCGGTCAGAGTAAGGTCCGACTCCAAGCTTTGGTGAACAAACTAGCCTTGCTGAATCAAGCTGACAGGCGGGCTCTCGGGGGTTCCGTCGCGGCCGTGGGGAGCGTTGGTTAGCCCCGTCCGTGTCGGATAGGTCGCTGGTCGAAAGTGGAGTGGAGGGGTCTACTTTTTCTCTCGGCCGTCCTTGTCGCCTTGGCAGTGCTTTCCGTTTAACAAAGCACCACCAGTCTTCCCCGTCCATGATGTTTAAGATCCATTCTTGATTATTTCCTTCAAAGATTTTGAAACTTGAGACGTAAATGACCTGGCTTGCATCTGAAGCACCGTACTTCGGCAGAGCTTCAACCCGAATCCACCCGTACATGGACAGAGTAAACATATCATACATTGAACAAAGTAGTCGAGGCGAAGTGTCAGTACCAGCATTCCACTCTCAGTTCGTGCCTTCTCCCTCTGCCTCGATTCGTTCCTTCTGGTTTTGAAGCACATCATCACCGCGCAAACTGTTTCTGGCAGGTTGGTGCCTCTACGTGTGGAAGGTGCACCCCACGGCATCCAAACTTTCCATCGACAGATTTTTTTGGTCTTTGTCGCTAAGAGCAAACAGGCTTTTGCATGTCCAGGATCTAGCAATCAAGGCCAAAAACAAAACAAAAAAGGGATTCATCTCGCATATATCAGTGGAATAATGTTGAAGCCAAAAAAAGGTTCGAAAAAAAGCAAAAAGATCGTCAACTGCAGGATTTGAACCTACGAGGGCGAACCCAACAGATAGCTGAATAAGAGTATTCAAGTCTGTCGCCTTAACCACTCGGCCAAGTTGACATGGTTTTGATTATTGAAATTTGCCCTCTGCAACCACACTTATATGATTACCGACAGCTCGGGTTATTGTGCAAACGGCCGAAGTGGTCGTAAAAATAAACCGAACATGGACAGTCCAATACGGCTCGCTTTAGCTAGGGAAGGCCGTTACAAAACTGTAATAGGGATTACAATAATTTGAAAACACATCGGCCAGAGTTACTTAGGGATTCTTCCATTTAGGAAATGCCTAGAAGTTAGGTTCAAAGGTAGAATAAAGACGCTTGGATGCGTGATAAGAGTATATCAAGGTCTAATGTACTGACCGTAACGTGTTCGGTTTATTCTTGCGACCATTCGACGGCCTATTGGATAAAATTGTACAACAGCTACAATGAACCACTTTGCTTGACTTGAACGTGTTGTTGATTCCGTGTAGTATTGTATTCTTCATTCCTCACATTCTCAATGCTATTACGGGTATCCCATGCTAATCCTCCATGCCATTTGCGCCCGACTTTGTTCTCCAACTCCGGTAGTGGAACCGACTGGACTGGGAAATTTCAACTATCAAAACCATGACAACTTGGCCGAGTGGTTAAGGCGACAGACTTGAATACCCTTATTCAGCTATCTGTTGGGTTCGCCGCTGTAGGTTTAAGAGCTTGTGTTCGGCCTGCTTCAACCGACCGACCTTTTTTCAGCCATCTCATGCTCGATAGACTGGTTGACGTAGGTCAATGAGCATGGCCAGGGGATCGGGTGCACCGAATCCCTTTTCCGTCTTGCACCAATGAACTTCTGTGCTCGATGTCTCCTCTCTGCTGATCTTGTGGTCTTGCAACACTCAACCTCCAACCCGAACCTCTGTAATTCCTTCCCGTTGAAGCCTCCGTCTCTCGTCCTTATCATCACTTCCTCTCCGCCGCAGTCTCGACTATCCTCCTCTGCTCCTCGGGAGAGAAGAGCGCAGTGCCCTGCTGCAGTGCGTTCACGAGCAGGTGGATCGCATCGTTCTTGAAGTCGTCAGCCGTGCGCACCTTGTCCAGATCCTCGGCAAACTCCTTGGTTGCTCGCTGGAGGTAGTATGAAGTGAACTCGGAGGAGACCTCTTGCTGGCTCTTTTGCTTGCTGTCGGACATGTTGAAGGACTTTTGTATGGTTGGTTGGTTGGTTGGTTCGTTGGCTGGTGGTGGGATGAGACAGCGTGGTGAAGATGGCTTGGACTTGGCTGGAGGTGGAAGTGGGAATGAGAGGACGAAAACTCTGACGTATAAGTTAGACCGAGCTTAAGATGGTAATTTTGTTTCTTAAAGCTTACGAGTCTGTTGCGAAAGGGTTTGGTGATTCGTGTTGATGTTATTGAAGGAGGAAAATTCGGTGGCACTGCCCGGTGAACGCAAGGTGAAGCTTCACCGTGCAACTGCCCCACTCTTGACCTCACAAGCCGCTCGACGACGAGATGGGATTGACAACTCAACAACCAGAACCTAACAAGATCACAGGACGTAAATCTGGAGGAAGAACATTGCAGGAAAGGGTAAAGAACACAACAGTCGAGGTTCCGCAAGCACTGCATGCAGATCTTCCTTCAGGACAGTTCCTCGCCTTCATTCTCTTCCTTTACTCCCACCTCAGGGGCAACGACCATGGACGACGACGACCTGAATCAAAAACCAGTTCGCGATTTTGTCCGCTCGGTCAAATGTACGCCGAACGCCGGTATCTAGTAAAGAAAGCACCGTTACTCTTGCAATCTACTGGGTGGCATTCGTCTCTTCACCCTGTGTTTGATGGGCCGCCCATCAACTCAATTGTTCAGATATCTCGTATAAATTGACAGCGTAGTATTCTCAACCTCGATACGAACACCGCTACGTTTCAACCCCCCGTTCTTGAAATGAGATGATCTTCCAATTTTTTCACACAGCTGAGTATATAAAGCTGGCCTTGCCGAATGTTTTGGCTTCTTCATGTGCTGGGAATATTCACATGATTGTTGTTGTGCCTATACCGATACATGGGTAATCAAGTCTACCAGCTTCCAATAACCATGAAAATCATTGTGTCTTTTATTCCAGCCTTCTTCGGCAGTGCGATAGCAGCCTCGATCTCACCACCATCGGGCAACCAGATAGCGCCCTGCATCTTCACCGGCTCAACCGGCTTCGACCTCCTCTCCCAACGCAACAGCTCCTGTCAAGACATCATCCTCTCCGACCTCCAAGTACCCGCAGGTGTAACTCTCAACCTAGACAAGCTCAAACCGGGTACATCAGTAACCTTCACCGGCAAAACCCACTTCCCCTTCTTCCCCCCCGGCTGGTCGGGTCCCCTCCTCTCCATCTCCTCCTCCTCCCAGCTCACCATCCGCGGCCTCCCCTCCTCCCTGTTGCACGGCAGCGGCGAATCCTACTGGGACGGCCTGGGGCAAAACGGGCCCATCGCGAAACCCAAGTTCTTCCAGGTGCACGGGCTTGTTGATTCTGTGATCGAGGGTATCACGATCGTTAATGCACCAGTGCAGGTATTTAGTATAAACGGGTGCCGAAACTTGACGGTGAAGGGGGTTACAATTGATAACAAGGCGGGAGATGGGGACTGGAATGCTGGAAAAGGGGGAAGAAATACGGATGCGTTTGATATTGGGGGAACCAGTGAGGTGGTGATTGACGGGGCGAGGGTGTGGAATCAGGATGATTGTGTGGCTGTTAATTCGGGGACGGTAGGTTTTTTCCCCCTTCCTTTTCTGAAGAACCTTCGGCTAACCAACATTTTTACTTCTGCCAGAATATCACTTTCCGCAACGGTCTTTGCTCAGGCGGTCATGGACTATCAATTGGTTCCGTTGGCGGTAGGAGTGACAACACCGTCCAGAATGTCTTGTTTGAGAACTCGGTGATTGCGAATTCAGAGAATGGTAAGCACACCCTCACTCTCTTATCATTCTCCCCCAATCCCTTCGCAACAGAAACAACAGACTCTAAAGCCTTTACTTCAAACCCCTCAGGCGCCCGAATCAAAACGAAATACTCAACCACCGGTCTCGTCTCCAACATTACATACCACAACGTCGTGCTCCAAAACATAACCAAATACGGTATCGTGGTCGACCAGTCCTACAGTCCTCCTACCAAGAACGCGCCGCCAACCAATGGCGTGTCTATTACCGGGTTCACACTTGTCAACGTGACGGGAAATGTACTGCCCACTGGCACAAATATCTTTGTGAACTGTGGTGATGGATCTTGCAAGCAATGGGAATGGAAAGGGGTTGATGTCAAGGGTGGGAAGAAGAGCTCGAAGTGCTTGAGAGTCCCGTCGGGCGCGTGGTGTTAGATGACTTGCCAGCTGGTAAACATATGGATGATGGGTATATCCCATGACATTGTGTAACTATATTCAATTCATGTCCCAAGAGCCATGAAGAAAACCAAAACTTGGAAGTAATATGTAACAACCGATGCCGTCTAACAAGAACTCCCCAACGAACCCCGAATATGACATATAAAACATGATTCTCAAGCCTTCTTCACCTTCTTCTCTCCAGCACCAGGCCGTCCCAAGACAGATACAACTCCAACAATCCAAGCAGGCCACCACACGCACCACACCACAACAGGCGTATACGTCCCCGTGACATCCCAAGCAAACGCCGCCTGCCTCAGCACCTCTCCCAACCCATATCCCACCTTTTCGTCCAAACCCGGAAGCACGCTGGCAACAAACACCACCGTAGTCGGAGAGACGACGTTCAAAACGACAATGGACAGCCATTTGAGAATGGGGGAGTTCGGGCAAGGGCGGACGAAGGTCAGAGGAGCGCTGAAGACGCCTACGAGAAAGGCGAGAGAGAAGTTGAGGGTCGCGAGGGAGGAGAGGAACATGCCGAGGAGGAGGAGAGAGAAGGAGCGGATAAGGTGATACTGTTGGGTTGTGGTTGAGGTTGTTGACGTATGAAGGAGGTTGGAGAGGAGGAATGGGAGGATAGAGGAAAGCATGGTGAAGAGGACGAAGGCTGGGATTAGAGCCTGCGATTTTATTAGCACGTAATCAATGAGTAAGGAAGTGTGGAAAAGGGGTAAAACACTTACACTCTCTGAGAGGTGATTGAACAGATAGAGAGGTACCACGCCCAAAAACTGGCAGACAGCCACGAGAACCAGAGGAAGGAAAAGATCCCTCTCCACTGCGACGTGCGGGTTAGGCAAAGCGATTTTCTCAGCTTCCTCAGCCGTCTTAGTCTTCTCCGTGATGACCTCTTGCACATCGGGCTGTCCGCTCTTCACCCAAAGAGCAATCGCCATAATCGTAAAGTTGGCTGCGACCAACATGGCACTGGGCAAGTATGTGCCAATACTGACGAAGCGCTCCTTTTGCATGAGCAAGTAGAAGAAGAAGCTCTGATGCAGGTGTTCCAGCAAGTTATTCAAACTCCTGAAGGTGCCCTCAATAACCCTTCCAATGGCCATCTCATCCTGCCAACCATCACCGAACGGCTGCAACGTCACCGCATCCACATGGTACGGGATAAAACTGCTGTGCGGGCCGCTCGCCAGCCCCAGCCCCTGCTTGAGCATACCACGCAACATGGTTTGTAGCCGGTCGTGATAGCTATTGCTGTGTTTCCACATCTCCTGGATCGCAACGCCCATGCCCATCTGGCCGCCAGCAACATGGTTAACCGAGTTGATCAGGTCCAGGTTGGGAAGCTGGCCGTTGACTCCATCGTACACGATATGCACGCTCTGGAAGCGGGTCTCGCGGGTGTAGTCTAGGGCAATGGCGCCCTGCAACGCACCACTCTTGAGAGGCAGGCTGGCGACGCGCGACGAGTCGTGGGCGTCGTGGTATGCGTCGACCCAGGCCTGGGGACCCGCGATGCTGTCGGGCGTGAAGAGGAAGATGATATCCTTGGACCAGAGCGACCAGCGCTTGAAGTAGCGGGCGAGGGTGAGAACGAGGGGCACGCCGCTGCGGTTCAATTCCCCCTTGACGTTCTTCCAGGCAGCGACGAGGACAATGGCTTCGGTGGCGTCGCCGCGCGGGGCTTGGAGGATCGCGTAGATGTTCTGGCCGGAATGGGTGTTGCCAGCGGAACTGTAGGTGAAGTTTTGGCGGCCAACTTTCAGACCGAGGCCTTTCGCGATGGATTCGAGTTTGTCGTTGACCCTGAATGCAGTAAACCTAGGTCAGCATAATTCCCAGACCCCCCAAAAAAGACCAAGTGAGGGTGGCTGATGGACGTACTCGATGTTTCCCTTGCCAGCCAGCTCGTCAGTCTCGTGCTTATACGCGCGGAAGACATTCTGATCGCTGCCACCAAAGTACGTATGGACTTGGCCCGGTAATAGGGCGTTTTCGGATATGTATGTTCTTCGGGAATAGTCGTCGAGTGGAAGAAGGAAAAGCCAGACGACGCCAACGACGATGCATAGCAGAGAAAGGTAGGGCGGAAGCTTGAGCAAGCGCGGGTCGCGCCGCAGGCTCAATGCGCTAGCTGCAATTGAAGGTCAGTGAATTGCCAAAAGATCCGTTTGGAAACACACAATTGAGAGTATACCTAGAAGACGTGGCATCTTGTAGCTTGCCTGTCCACAACTCCAGCCGGAAAGGAAGGCGTTGTGACAATGAAGCAGGCCGAGGAAGTTGACGGTGCCAATGATGTCGATGGAGCATCCCCGTGTCACTTAATCAGGGGTTGCCATCGAGGTACCCAGTGGAGATGTTTTACAGTACTTACAGTTACCTGTGGTTACATTAACTGCTCTATGCATATCATGCTAAAGGGGTTCGGACAGCAATAAGTATTCCACTACCTAGCATAGCCCGCTCACGACGGGATACGGTAATTTACACAACGCCAAAGATCCCGTCATGATACCACAAGCCGAGGATACGGATTTTACAATACGCTTGTATTCGCTCAACAAATATGTCTACCTTTGACTCTATGAAGTGATAATACCTTCATGAAAGTGCTGACCATTACCATGAGCCGCTAAAAGTACCATCCGAGAACCGACGCTTTGTAACACACAATATTTATGTAAATGCTCTACATCTCCTCCGAACTCATTTCAGGCAAGGACTGAAGTGTCGTGCTAACACCAAGGCCCAGGCTAATTGTACCGCGGCGGGTACCCCTAGTAGTAGGAGTTGATATCCGGTCCTCCGGATCCATATCCCATCCCTCCACCTCCGCCACCTGTTGGCCTTCCGCCTTGGTGTGGTTGATTCTGATATCCTTGTTGCTGCTGCCAACCGCCGCCGCCACCACCATACTGCTGCTGTTGCTGATAAGGTGGCTGGTACTGGCTATTGTTGTTATTACCGTTGTTACTGTAGAATCCTCCACCACCACCCTGCTGCTGCTGCATCGCTGCCGGCGCCGTAGGCGGTTGGAATGTATTGTTTCTTCCCGGCTGTGGTTGGTGAGAAGAATTCGCTTCATCTTCGTAGGAGACGCCGGAGTTATCTTTCGTCCCTAGGTCGTCAAGCGACTTGTAGTGATGACCGCCACCGCCGCCACTACCACCACCCCCTCGACCACCACGACCCTTGGCCCCTGGACCGCCTCCTCTTCCGCCCCTGAAATTACGTTGGCCTTGGCCACCTCCGCCGCGGTTGAACCTACCACCGCCACTGCCTTGGTTGCCTCCACCACGGAAGCCTCCTTGGTGGTGAGCGTTTCGACCTCCCTGTCCATATGCGCCACCCTGGCCCGAGAATGCACTCGGTGCGCTTGGCCGAGCCCGGAAGTCATCTTCATGGCTTGTATGATGCCTCTTCTTTCCCCTACTTTCATATGAGCTCCCATGAGAATCCTCGGGCTCTATGCGAAGCAAGATCTTTTCATCCACAGTCGTCTCGAACCTGAACACCTTGTCCGCTGGTAGTTTCTGCCAGTTCTGAATCCTGTTGGCGTCTTGAAGACGGGCGCGGTCACGGATAGCCAACACGACATGCGGCGACGAGTTGTCGGTGTAGAAGTCCGCAGTAGGGGGCACTGGCTTGACAGACGCCGCCCAGACTTTGTTATCGAGGCACGCCGTCCCGGTCACCTCCCAGGTCATCTTGGCACGCAAGCCACCCACCTTGTCCAGGATGTTCTGCGAGCATGATCCCGCACAGATCAAGATGTAGTTACCGTGTATCTTGAGCTCGGTATCGGATAGATTCGTCGGCAGTTGTACGAGACTGAGTAGTCGTTTTGTGTCAGCGCTTCCAATCATGTAGCCCGTATAGAAAACCTTCTTCTTGATGATGAGGCGGTCGTTCCGGTGACCACGCCGCGGCCTCCCCAAAGCGGAGTTGTGCTCGTTGATGAGTTGCTGGACTTCAGCAATTTCAACCACGGGATCCAAGAAGGTAGATATATCGGCGACCTGGACAACCTCTCCGGTAATGGGCCCCCGAGTTGGCGTGGCGTTCTGCTTTCTGTTGTAGTCCGCCAAGAAATTGCGGAATGCTTGTGTATGTTTGACGCGGTCCTCATAAATCCGTATCTCCTCGGCGTGCTTGTACGTCTCCATCAGTGCCTCCAAGAACGCCTGCTTGAAGTTCATCGTGCTAGAAAAGCGCTGGTTGTCGGGCCCGATGGCGGGCTTGAGTGCAACGATATCGAACACGAGCCCTTTGCTTTCCACCATGCGTCGAACCAGACTGCTGAACCCAGCCTCGGCGCGCCCTGTCAACAGAACGCAAAGAGCATCCTTCTGCTTCATGCTAAGCTCAACGAGCTCAACGATCTTTTCGTTCCACCACCCATCCCATGCGCGGGGCTCCTCTTTTGCGAGCCCTTCCCCTGTCGCGGCGAGGATGCGAGAGTCGTGCCACCATCCGCCGTTGACGAAAGCATCGGGATTCGATAGTGTACCGATCGTAGGGCCTATCCATAGCTTGGGGTTCGGAAGAGGGGTCTGGAATACTGGTTGAGAGAGCCGGGTTAACTAAACCGTGGCGATCGTAACTGGGGTATGTTCTCCTTACATGTATTGTCAAAGTCATAGACGTGGATTGCCTTGATGGCATCAGGTTCTAGCAAAGACCGAACACGGTTAGCGACTGAAGTTGGGCAGCTTATCGGATAGATGGTGTAATCCCAACTTACTTGGAGGCTCCTTGGGCAAAATGGACCATCTGCCCATGGCCGTGTGAGTGTGGACGGCATTCACGCCTTGGGCCGCCGCAGCACCACCATTGGCTTTGGCGCCGCCGGCTTTACCATGCGAGTGATGGGATGCCTTCGGTCCCTTTGGTATTCCGTTAGGGAATGCTGGACTTTGGGCAGAGCCATTCAGCACTGAAAAGGCTGACGAAGCCATCATGGCTTTAGGTGCAACTGGGGGGAGAGGCTGTGACATGCGCAAATGCTGACGAGAAACTAACGAGATGAATGATTGCAGTCGCAAAACCATACAACTTGCAGCGTTTGCTGTTGCTGAAACCACAACTGGCAAGCACACTGACGCGCCGCATTTTTGGGAACTGCGTCGCACATGGCCACCCGATAAGATAAGCAGCAGTGGTACGTACCCGTAGCCAGTGCATAATTGCATATCACAGTAATGATGTCCGATGAATGTGCACAAATGGCTCCCTTACAAGTCATTACAATACAGGGGTTAGGGTTGGCTCAAACGCCCACAAGGCAAAAGCTAAGGAAGACGGGACGTCTAAAGTCCTGAGATAAATAACCCTTCCGAAACCCTTCTATCGTAATTTTTGCATATTTACTAACTTTTAAATAGGGGCCCCGAGATTGGCGTCACTACCTCCGTCTTCCCCCTACGACAAGGCCATGTTCGATTACTTCCTATCCTGCCTATAGTATTAGTGACTTTGGCTGTAGTTGCGCCCGTTGATTAGGTAGTATGATCTTGTTACCGATCTACTGCGGAACAGTGAAAGGGGTGAACCTCTTGTGAGATATCGAAGTAGTTCTTGATCAAGGACGCGATGTTTTGTGCGCAGTTCATAGCGTTTCGGGTCTTAATGATGTTACGTTATATTGAGGTTTGAGATGGGCTACCGGCGACCGGGTCCGAGTTGAAGCTTGATAGACAACATGCGCATGTATAAAGGACAACTTCATAAAGCATCGTGCACGCGGTACAGAGACGATGGAAAGCTTTTGGGAATTTCACAGAAATCAATTGAAACGCAAGGGCCATGACTTTGTACATACAAACAAGAAAAAGCGCGATGTCTGCGTATTACGCCGATCCGAGTTACAAATCCCTGAAAGCCGCCCGTCCATCCCGACTTTCCCTTATAGAGTCCCGTCCTTACTCGTCCCTCTTGTCATTCTAATTTTTATTATTTTTATGGATATTTTACTGCTTAGTTCTTCTTGGCGTTCTTGGCCATGGTGTTGAGGGCAGAGCCGTTCTTGAACCACTCAATCTGGGCCTCGTTGAAGGTGTGGTTGAGCTTGATGTCGAAGTCCTTGCCGTTCTTGGGGTGGACACGCATGGTGATGGGCTTGCCAACCTCGAGCTCAGTGCAGAGGATGTCGACCTTGTCCTCGGGGCTGATCTTGTCATAGTCGGCGGGGTCGGCGAAGGTGAGGGGAAGCATACCCTGCTTCTTCAGGTTGGTCTCGTGGATACGAGCGAAGGAGCGGGTGACGATGGCGAGACCGCCAAGGTGACGGGGCTCGAGAGCGGCGTGCTCACGAGAAGAGCCCTCACCGTAGTTCCAGTCACCGACAACGACCCAGGGGATGCCCTTGGCCTTGTAGTCACGGGCAACAGCGGGGACAGCATCCCACTCACCAGTGGTGAAGTTCTGGACCTTGTTGGCCTCACCGTTGGCGGCGTTGATGGCACCGATCAACATGTTGTTGGAGATGTTGTCAAGGTGACCACGGTACTTGAGCCAGGGACCGGCCATGGAGATGTGGTCAGTGGTGGTCTTGCCCTGGCACTTGATGAGGATGGGCATGTCGGTGGCGTCCTTGCCGTCCCAAGCGTTGAAGGGAGAGAGGACCTGGAGACGGTCAGAGGTGGGGGAGACCTGGACCTGGACAGTGGCGCGGTCGGTAGGAGGGGCCTGGTAGGTGTCCTGGCCGGGGTCGTAGCCACGCTCGGGGAGACCAGCACCAGTGGGGGGCTGGAGCTTGAACTCCTTGCCGTCCTTGCCCTTGAGGCTATCGGTCAAGGGGTTGAAGTAGAGAGAGCCAGCAATGGACATGGCGACGACGAGATCGGGGGAGGTAACGAAGGAGTGGGTGGCGGGGTTGCCATCGTTACGGCCAGTGAAGTTACTGAAAATTGCAATTAGCATCCATCGTCATAACAATCATCCTGAAGGGAACATGGGGAGTTTCTTACCGGTTGTAGGAGCTGAGGATGGAGTTGGGGGTGCCCTTGGGGGTGTCGCGGCGATCCCACTGACCAATGCAAGGACCGCAGGCGTTGGCGAGGACGGTGCCGCCGAACTCCTCGAAGGTCTGGAGCTGGCCGTCGCGGGCAATGGTGGCGCGAATCTGCTCAGAGCCGGGGGTGACGACGAAAGCAGCCTTGGCCTTGAGGCCGTGGTCGAGGGCATCGCGGGCGATGGAGGCAGCGCGGGTCATATCCTCGTAAGAGGAGTTGGTGCAAGAGCCGATAAGACCGACCTTGAGCTCCTCGGGCCAGTTGTTGTCCTTGGCGGCCTGGGCGAACTTGGAGATGGGGGTGGCAAGATCGGGAGTGAAGGGACCGTTGATGTGAGGCTCGAGCTCGTTCAGGTTGATCTCGATGTGCTGGTCGTACTCGGCACCCTCATCGGCCTGGAGCTCCTTCTGGTAGGTCTTGGCGAACTCAGCGATGTCGGAACGCTTGGTGGCGACCAAGTAGTCGAACATGGCCTTGTCGTAGGGGAAGACGGAGGTAGTGGCACCAATCTCAGCACCCCTATTTAAGAGTTAGTAAATATGCAAAAATCACGACAGAAGGGTTCGGAAAAGACTACTCACATATTTCCACATGTCGCCTAGCAGCAGGTGTTAGCGAAGATCAACACAGAAGGGTTTCGGCGGGGTTGACTTACCTTGCCAGTCGCGCTCATGGAAGACGCTCCTTCGCCTGCATAGTTGTTAGCATCGTGATGTTGAATATGTGGCTGGCGATGTGAAGATGAGTGGTGATGAAGTTTCGGTGTTTTGGGGCCGACGGTTGCTGTTGGCAACTCGCCCCACATAAGGGGCAGGGGGGTCCTGCCAAGCCCCGTGACTTCCCATCCAATGACATCGATGAAAAGTCAAAAAGCATTTGACAGACCAGTTAATGCAATGCGAGAAACTCGCAATGCCACTGAGCAACCTGCAAATGCATTGACGAATTCAAACGAGGCCATTGGCGGAAATTTCAAGGCGTTGATAGGATCCCCAAAATGGATTCAACGAAATGGGAAATGTGTTTGGGAAAGTGAAACATACCATAGTACTCGACAATAGAGCCAGTACCACCCTTGACAGTGAGGATACCAGCGAGCTTGAGGATGACGTCCTTGGGGGTAGTCCAGCCGTTAAGAGCACCGGTGAGCTTGACACCAATGACCTTGGGGGCCTTGAGCTCCCAGGGGAGGTTGGCCATGACATCGACGGCATCGGCACCACCGACACCAATGGCGGCCATACCGAGACCGGCGGCGTTGGGGGTGTGGGAGTCAGTGCCGATGAGGAGACCACCGGGGAAAGCGTAGTTCTCGAGGATGATCTGGTGGATGATACCAGAGCCGGGCTTCCAGAAACCAATGTTGTACTTGGCGCAGGCGGAGGCAAGGAAGTCGTAGACCTCCTTGTTGATGTTGATAGCGCGCTCGAGATCCTTCTCACCACCAATCTGGGCCTCAATCAAGTGGTCGCAGTGGACGGTGGTGGGGTTGGCAACGGAGGGCATGCCAGCGGACATGAACTGGAGGATGGCCATCTGGGCGGTGGCATCCTGGCAGGCAACGCGATCGGGGCGGAGGCGGAGGTAAGAGGCACCGCGCTCAATGTCCTGCTCATGGGGGTTGTCCAAGTGAGAGTAGAGGATCTTCTCAGCGTAGCTGAGGGGGCGGTTGAGACGGCTGCGGACAACGGCGAGGTTCTCGGACATCTTCTTGTAGTTGATGAAGTTACCCTCCTCAAGAAGGTTCTGCTTGACCTGTTTCCCACAAACATGGCATGTCAGCGCCCTGTTGCGCTCGTTTGCGATTCTTTGCGCTCTCTATATGCGCTATGCGGCGTTGGGGGGACTCACCTTGCGGTCGAGAGGGTTCTCGGTGGCAGTAGCCATGCACCGGCGGCCGAGGCCAGCGGCGGCACGGCTCCGGGCAACGCCCAAGAGCTGACGGGAGGCCAACATATTGACTTTCAGCTCAGAGAGCAGGGGATGAATAACAACAAGAGGGGAGAGTTGCGCAAAAGGACAAACTAAGAGAAGAAAAAAAAGAATGGAAAGACGGGCTCCCCAAACTAGGACGGGCTTTTTCTTCAGCAGAGGGATGGGCGTCTGCAAAGAGGGAAAAAGAGGGAAAAAAATACGGCCGGGTGGAGAGGTTTTGTAGATAACAAGAAACTGGCTCAAGCGGTCCATGAGTGGTCCACGGGAGCGGGCGGGATTTTAGGTCGGAATGCCAACCACAGACTGGCAGGACTGGAGTCTGGCAGCAGACATGGACCGAGCGGGCGCGGGCTGCTGTGGCAACCACCGGGGGTAATGCGACTCGCTGCCTTCGAACCTGGGCTTGCTGCCCACCCGCTGGAGCTCCCCTCCCACCGTCATAGCCGAACAAGTACCTGGCTCGCCCGAATGGATCGGGCGTCCGGCCAATCAGCAGACGGCTGATTCTAACTTTTGACCACTTTTGCAGTGTGGGGGAGCCAGAGATGACATCGGGTACAAGGCAAAGGCGACGCTAAGCCTGTTTCAATTCGACTTTCACGTTGATGCCGAGAACCATGATGGCCCAGTTGAGACTATCAAAGAGGAAGGCCATGCGCCCGCAGCGTCGTCCCTCGGGTTTCACGATCCAGCTTCCGGGAATCCGCTGCAAATCCGCTGCCTACCGCCGACCGTCACCGCATCGACGTCGACCTCGCGGCCCAGAGACAGTTCCAGCGACTCCAGCAACTTCAGGGGGTCGACTGTCACGACCGTTGGGCCGGGATGCTTTCACGCCTTCAGCCTTTCTACGGATAGGTAACCCTGGACTGTGCATCCCTCCCGGCGACTACACTTCGATGTATACATACAATACATGTCTTTGTAAATGGGCACCCCGGACCCCCAGGGGCCAACGATGCGCCCCAGCGAACAGAGTTGAATACATACATGTCAAGGGGAAGGCTCGCGTGGGTTGACCGTGGAAGCCGAGGCAGCCATGGTTTGCTGCTGATCGATACTGAATCATTTCCTGGGCATCCGGACCTCAGGATCTCTTTGTTCCAGAGTCCCCGTCTTCACCGGTCCGTCCGGGGATTAAACCAGATTGCGAATCCCGAATCTTCAACCTCACCGTCTCGTGGCCAAGGAGGAGAGGACGTTCGTCTGGCCAGTAACGACGGATGGAAAACTAATGTAGAGAGTACAGTAGCCTACTGTGTATGTACCTGACCTGCTGTCGTGCGTGTCACCCCAGATGCTAGACGGGACTGCCGCTCGGCTCGGATGGGCATGTGCTTGCTTGCTTGCTGCACTCTGCAGCCACGGGCAGCCTTGACAACCGCTGAGCTGCTGCTGTCATTATCAGAGCTCCATCTCCCGTCGGTTCTCTGTTCGCATACATATGCTTCCATGATCTTTCTTCCTTTTTTTCATCCAAGTAACAGCTGGTGGTGCAAGTATGTAAAGCCAATCTCCCCATTGCTATTTCCATCGCACGGTGATGGATCTCTTATCCAGCAAATGCCTCATTCGCCAATTCCGGTTCGCTCAGGGTCACCGTGTTATAATTATTGTCCCCGCCTCGATCATCCTGACGTGGGGCAGACGGGATGGAACGTCCACGAACAGCTTGAACAGACTGCAAGGCTGGTTTCCAACCAGTGACGCAAATCCTAAAAGAACATACGACCACCCTATCTTCCACGGCCTGTGATTGGCTCGCCATCAAAGGTCAACGAGTCAAGACTCGAGAGCTCTCCCTCAAAGGCCATTCAAAAGGGGGGGGGGGGGGGACAACATGACCCGCGAACCGGAGGGTCAGTTACGAGGTGTTGACGAGAAGATGCAACCTCGAACCTTCATCCCCAAACCCCAAGGGCTCAACGCGTCGGCTCTGCAATTTCCATCATCTGTTAGTCTTCCAAGTACCAGCTTCAAAACTGCCTTTGGGCGCCAGGGACCAGGTGAAAATGATAAAAATTCTGCAAATCTGGAGACAGCCCCTAGGGTGGGGCACCCGGTTCGCTGGCCGGCTCGGCGAAGGTAGCGTAGCAGTAGTGGGAACTGGAGAAAAGCCAGAACCCTTGCCAGCTCGCTGGTTCCTCTCGGCCGCGAAAGGAGATTCGAGGGCGATAAGGCTTGTTAGCTCCGTTCGCTCCGTTCGCTCCGGCGCTGCGGCCCCCCCGGTTCGTAAGAACGGACGGCGCTCCGAGAGAGAGAGGACAGGCGCAACAACACCGGAAGAAGTCGTCGAGAGATGGGGATTTTCGAGATAAAGTAGTCGGATGCCAGCGCCGTGCCGTTTCCGTTCCTCGGCGCGCCGGTGGGCATTTCACGGCATTGTTGTTGGTAGTCCAGACCGGATCTCCGTGGATTCCCACGTTGAGCCGATCTGGGTTGCGACAGGATGGATATTGTCAGTGAAGCAGCTGAACAGCCCGCGCCAGGTGCGCCAAGCTTTCTGCCAGCCTGGTGCAGCTGGCCACTCATAAGTGGAAAGCGATCTGGTTCTCGTTCAGTGGGCGGCAGGCGTTGTGCTGAGTTTTTTCTCCACTTTCGTCAACTGTGCTTCGCCGCTGGACCCCTTCTGTATGTGAGCCTCTCTTGTGTGTATGCATTGCCCCCGTTGAGACTTCACTGCGACGACGACGACATCGACAACGCCGTCCACGTAAACGCATCTGGAATTTCAAAATTCCAACTCTGCCCTGACAACTTTTGAGTCGGGTACAACAAAGCATTCATTTTCCACCGAGGTCACTGATCATTCACAATGGGCATTTTTGCTAAGCGCACAAAGTGCAAGACCAGGCGTCGCCTGAGGTGAGTGACAGATTCAGTATTCACACACATTTTGCGTCCACCGGATGACTGACGTCGTGCAAAAACAGAGATGTCGATCAGGTCCAGAAGGATTTGACCAATGCCAGGCACTTGGAGCTCTACAAGGAGACCAAGGCCGTTGAGGATCTGCCTGGTCTGGGAAGACACTACTGCGTTGAGTGCGCCAAGTGGTTCGATATGGAATCGACTCTTGTCAAGCACACCAAGGGCAAGCCTCACAGGAGGAGGTGAGTTCTTCTGCTATTTTTCTGATGAGCGAGCCTCTGAGCGGTCTGGATGGAACTGACATGGTTGGACTGAAAACAGGTTGAAGGAGCTTAAGGAAGGTCCCTACACCCACAAGGAGGCCGATGCCGCCGTGGGCCTTTGGACGGACAATGGTCGTCCGCGGAACACGACCACCGAGATTGACATGATGTGAAAGCGGTTGCTTCTTCCAACACTGCATGCAGGCCAGTTTCAACTCATGGACGCTAAGGCGGTTTTCACATTGCGTTGCTATTTCTTACTTACTGCCCGATTTATTCCCCATGGTCGAATAATGGGCAAAGGCGTTTGTTTGTTACCAAAAGGGCTATATGGGCGGCGTTTCATCAAGTAGGGCTTTGTGGTTTAAATGACTTTATTCCCATTTCACAGGCAGGGCTGTTGTAGAATCCGGAGCGTGAAGACTTGTGTTGTTTTGAGGACGGTATAACTCGAGGACTGTGTTATCAGGATCTTCGCCGTCCACCTAACCTAGATGGCAACTCAAGAGACCAACGAAGGTCTCCATTGAGCCAGTTCCAGTTCTCACTCAGGCATCTAACATGAGGGAAACGGTTCAGTGATATTGCTCGTTTTGCCCATCACATCGCCGAGCCGAGAGACATGCCTGCGAAAATTGAACGCGATCTTCTATCTTCCATCATCACATTCAAAACTACCTGAAAACGCCTTTCGCTTCTCCCAACAAGCGACCATGCGCTTCGATTTATCCAGTACCAGTAGATGATAACATGTGTGCTAGCTGGCCCATAGCACTCCCAAAATGGCTGAAGAGAACCCGTTGTTGAACCAACAGCGCATTCTCGCATTCAACCACAACCCAATTGCACAAAACGTTAACCGGGATTGGACAAACTACGAACAAAAATTGACGGGAACGATTCCGTTCTGCGAACGAGAAGGGCGGAAAGGGCATGGAAGTAAGCATGGAACTACCAGTATTATTCAACTGACTTGTACAGCCACAGTGATACGGAGGGAAATTTCGCCCGTGGCTTGCAAGGTGATCACCCTCATTCGTCCAACATGAAGAAGTAATGCGATGAATGCGATGAATGCGATGAATGCGATGACTGCGGTAAGGCTGTGCTGATGGCTGAATTTGGGCGCCCCAAAGCGACGAAAGCGACCAAACCGACCAGGGGTATGGTTGAAGATGAGATCGAGAGATGCGCAGTTTGGGATTTGAAAATCACAACCACAACATAAAAAGGCTGCGTAGTCTTCGCATTGCTGTTAATATGGATGTGTTTTTGCAACAATCCCAGTGAACATCCGAGGGAATACTTGCTACGTTCGAACTTCGCTTGGGAACTCTCCTCCTCATCATGTCGGACGGGAGATACGGTATGTCATCAATGTTCCATGGTCTGTCTATTGTTGAGATCACAGCTGACAGGATCTTCTCCAAAGTTGACGGCAGTATCTACTTCTATGCCCCTAACAAGGGCGCCCCGGTGTTCTTCGCCGTTGCATTCGCGGCATCTGGCATCTGGCATATTTATCAGTGCTTGTAGGCTTTCTGATACTGAACAACTCAAGGAAAAAGAGTTGCTAACTTTGAGTGCGTTAGTCACTACAAGAGCTGGAGACTGACCGGCTTCTATGTATCTTGCGCTATCCTATTCACTGCCGGCTTCATTGTCAGGGAACTAGGCGCCTTTGACTATGGCGACCTGGTCAAGTTCATCGTCACCACCTGTCTGGTATACGCAGCGCCGTGAGTATAAACAATAAACACGCGAGGGCTGTCAAGATAGATTACTAACCTCGTATCAGGCCCATCGCCGAGCTAGCCAACTACAACATCCTCGGAAGGATTCTGTACTACGTCCCCTACCACTCACCGATCCATCCTGGCCGCGTTATCACCACCTTCGCCTTCATCTCCACCGTGGTCGAGGCACTCAACGGCAACGGTGCATCGCTAAGCGCCAACCAGTCCCTTCCGCGCTGGAAACAAGACATTGGTCGGAACCTCCTCAAAGCCGCGCTCCTGATCCAGGTCGTCGTCATCGCTCTCTTCCTTCTCCTAGCCGGTGTGTTCCACAGGAGATGCCGTCGCGGCGGCATCAGGAGCGCCAAGCTCGAAAACGTCCTTTACACGCTCTACGCGTCGACCATACTCCTAACCGTCCGGACCATCTTCCGTGTGGTCGAGTACTGGAGCGTGGCGGACCTTCACTATGATGACAGATCTATCGACCCGATGTCGTTCAGCCCGATCATCCGTTACGAGTGGTTCTTTTACGTGTTTGAGGCGAGCCTAATGCTGGTCAACCAGGTGCTGATGAATATCAGGCATCCGAGAAGGTACCTGCCGAAAAGCACCAAGACGTATTTGTCCGCGAGGGACGGGAAGACCGAGATCACTGGACCGGGATACAAGGACACGAGACCGTTTTTGGTGACGCTGGTTGATCCGTTTGATCTGATAGGGCTGATCAAGGGGAGGGATAAGAATGTGAAGTTTTGGGAGGAGGATGATGGGCAAGAAGCTGACAAGCCGGAAAGCCAAAAGGTGAAGGGGAAGGATTCGGCCAGTGTGGATGTTGAAGCGGCGGGGTGAATGTCTGTTGAATCCGAGATATCTGCAATGGAAGGTTTCTGGAAGCGCTGCCCTTTGTCATTAGATTCTTTACTTACCCTATCCACACGAAACAATCAGCAATCGCACATAGCCGTTACGTGCCACGAACACCACAGCCTCCGCCCAGCTCAACGGTGCCGATTTGGTTTACTCATCATTCCTGGCGCTAATGATCCACGTGGGATCTAAATTAATGGTTTCCTTCCTCCGGCCGTTCCTTGCGACCAGTATGCCTTGGGCCATTCTGTATCGGCCGAGTGCCAGGAACAATAAAGGAATACCCGAAGGCATCGACGGAATCAATCACACCAGGGTTAGAACGTTGAGCCGACGGCGAGGTGAAGTTAGGCTATAGGCCGATGTTAGTTGAGCAATTGCTGAATGAGATGATCGTTGTCTGCCGGGGAGGCACCAATGGACGGAATATTTCCCAGATCGAGTACAGCAGCTCAGATAGGGCATGGTCAGATACGGCGTGGAATCAGAAGCGCCCCGATTCCCAAACCTGGAGTGAAGTGCGAGGGGAAATGAAATGAGCAATGCTGCCATAGCGCGCACACGGTATCTGTAAAAATGGTCTTCCGGATGGTCTCCGTACGACTGGACTATTTTCCTACGGAGGGTCTATTTTCCCACTGTAAAATAATGCCCAGTATTCTCTTTAAAATAAAACCGTTAAATTTATTATAATCATATTGTATACAGTACAACTTATCTGTAAAAATCATCGCCAATATACTTTTAAGTAAAGTAAATCTTTAAAATATAAGTTATAATTAATACTAACTATATTTTTAATAGGGCAATAATTTTACATTTAAGAATTGTAACTTCTATTCTAAATATCTCTTTAAATATTAAAATGATTTTGAGTAGGAGGTTTATTTTAAGTTGGCTTTAAAAGCATTTACTGTAAAAAGGAATTATTAAYTTAAAATATTTTAARTTAAAKAATATCTTATTAATAAAGTTAATTATTATTRAASATTATTAYAMTTAAAMGTATATTTTAATTAAGATTTARGAARGSAATTTAYTAAGTAAGGRTATTAAAGCTAGTATRARTYTTAATATACTATAGAATTTTACAATTATATTACTCTTAATATATTATAGAATTTTACAATTATATTAATTTTACAATTATATTACTCTTAATATACTATATAATTTTACAATTATATTACTTTTAATATACTATAAAATTTTATAATTATTAGGTTTAAAATTTTGAAATTTTCAAAGTCAAAGTCCTTCCTTCTTACCTTCTTTGCTAATATTGCACTTTCCTTTTATAATTAAGAAAAACCAACCTTTTCCTTCAGAAATAACTATTTGGCTTAGTGGCCAAGTGGTTAATGAAGTAGTTCTTCATTGTTAGACTCTTGTTCGATTCCTCGTTGTAACCAAAAATTTTAAACTTATCCTCAGTTATTTAAATCTAATAACTGTAAAAAAAAGGTTGAAGAACCTTAGCCTTCTAAAAGGCTTTTTAAATTAGAAATTAAAATATTTAAAAATACCCTAACTTTCTTTTTACTTATAGCGCGTTAAATATTATCGTGTATATTTTTCTAATTTTTTTTTATAATTAACTTCAAAAATAAAATACTTTTTTCTTCGACAAATAATTATACTTTAATTTTATTTGGGTAACTAGATAGATTAGAAAGTGGAAAATACACTGATATTTTAAAATGAATTTGGAATGCAACACCATATCGATAACAATATTATCCTATCAGCTTAAGTTAAATATAGTTGTACGATAGTTACTTAAATAAATTAATTTTATATCAAAATATTTACACTTAACGAGTTATTTATACTAAAATAGTTAGTATAGTATATATTCATTTAATTCTTTCTTATATTTTAGATACAATATCATCATACAATAATTTTACAATAAACATATTTGACAACTGTAAAATTATACCAGAGATCATTTTCTATGACCCCTTGGCGCGCTATGGTGGCTGTAATGTGACTAGTGTTCGGGGCAAGGCCAGCCAGCTGGCCCCGTCCCTTCCTAGTAGGTGCAAGGCTGGATCCTGGATTGTGGCCTGTGTAGAGCTGGATTTTGTTTCGCACCATAGCCAAAAAGTAGAGAGAAACCTTTGCCTTGAAATCGAGGTAAAAAGATAGTAAAAGGTAATTAAAGTTTTTAGATATATAGGTAAATGGAGGTGTAAATGGAGGTGAGGTGCAAATGGAGGTAGAATTGGGGCGAGGTCCCAGTGCACTAACAAAAAAAAGCGCAAAATTCTGTTAGGCCTAACAATTCTTTTGCGGGCGAAAAGTGCACTTTTGGGCCGTACGTTATGATTTGGGTAGTGCGTGCAGGATTTTATATGGGGACCGCCCGCAAAAAGCACTAACACCCTAACCGTACTTTTTAGCGTCAACCGTCGTGCAAGTATATAGAGAAATCAGGAACCAACTGCAGCATGGTGAGCAGCCTGAAACGGCGCCATGGCCTCAGAAGACCAGAAGTACATGATTGCGAAATGATGGAAGGTTGCTACCCAAAACTTCCTTGCGAGGCATGAGTCTAATGAGATATGGGTAGAGGAAACAGGAACTAAGTGTCGATCCGGGAGGATTGCCGGCCATTTGAGCGAAACTGTGGAGCAAAAGCCGAAGAAGACGGAGGAGCCAAGCTCGAGCCAAGGGACGGGAGCTTCGGAGGTAGTCGGGGCCCGGTCATTCGGAGGAATAGTCTCCATAATTTCCGCCGAATACGACCGTTGATTGGATACTCGGCAGTGGCGATGGGTACCACGTTTACACCTCTCGGGGGCCATGTTGTGCAATGTGCATCCCGTTCAGCGAGACACCATTGAAGCAGCATCAATAATGCCCTCTTTTGGGAACTGCAAAGATCGGGTCGATGTCCGTTGCTTGTCGGCTAGGGAAGACCTTTCCGTACTGATATGCTCGAGATATGCTGGCCGACGGTGATGCTGGTAGTGAGGGTGTGAGGTGTGATAATGATGGAAAATGGTGATGGCGACGGAAATAGCGAACCCAGGAGTCTAGAGCTGCGAAAGAGCCGATGAGGGGAACTCAGCTGAGCTCCCCTCGCTGCAGTCCCGAACTCCAAACGAGACATCTCCTTTTGCTTGGACTCACATTCTCCTAATTCTTCGTCGCCATACTCGGATGCTCTAATCGCAGACGCGCCTCACCCGCCTCAACTATCGCCGAGAACTCTTGCGAGAATCGGTCTTTGATATTTACGGACAAGAGTATCCTGATGCCTGTGCCGATTTGTTGGTGCTGGCGAGGGTGGCCAATTGGCGACATACTCTACGAGAAACACAGCCTCCATGGGTCATCATCCCTTCCGTTGTCTAAACCAAACCAAACAAAATAACCCGACTACTATTTCGGACCAGCACAAAACAAACACAAATCAGGAGCTGTTCTTGTCACGGGTTTGAGCCACACGGCAGCTGCCCTCCACAGTTGTCTTATACTTTCCCTCCTAGAGGTTGCCACAGTTAACCAAGCCGATGAGCTCGGCTCTCCCTGCCAGCCGCGAAACCAGCGCGTATCACCAGGACGACACAATCTCCAGGGGATCACGGACAGACCGCAACAAAGAAGCTTTCAACTACCTGGTCTGATCCAGGAACAGCGAGGCATCAAAGTGCAACAATTGCCCGATATTGGATCCGTCCGCTCGGACAAAAGCATTTGACAACAAGCAGTGCTCGGTCATCAGGGGGTTGTCGGACATCCACATCACTAGGCTGCCGCTTTTTCTAGCTCCATTGACCAGGGCAATCTTACGGGATCTGGGCGGTGCATACAACTAGATCTGGTTTACTCCCGTCCATCCAGAGCGGAAACCCCCCACAGTCACACTTTGAGAATACAGATGGATGGACTTTTGTACCTGGCTCATTGACAAACCCTTGCCCTGACCGCCGCCTGCCCGTTGTCCCCGGAGCGCTTCTTGACGATCACAGGAGACTGAATCGGGTCCACGGTACCAACCGAACAGAAACCTTCTTTGTTGTATTTATGGATCGCAGGCGGCTTAGCTGACTTGCCGCTGGTTCCTTCTCTGCTTCTCCTCCCCTTCTTTAACTTACCCACCCTCTTACGCCCGCTTCAACGGCGCCTGCTAAGGATATACTCTGTTGGGCGTCAGCTTGGTCATTAGTCCTTTACCAATATCTATCCTCTTCCTCCGTCGTCCGCCACATACCTTGGCCATCAAAGTCAACCACACAGCTTTACCAGCTGATAAACTTCGCCGAGACCTGGACAATATCATGGATCGACCTTCATCACCATCATACCGCGAGCGCCGAGGACCGCATATCTATGTTCATCTGGAGGTTGGCATCTCGTGGACTTCAAAAAAACAACCCAAGAACCATGAAGTAACATATGGATCAAGAGGATCAAAGGCGGTGCGCGAGAAAGAGCAATGTCCGGGCCCCAAGCTTCCCCGTCAAATGTCAGCCCCAGATCCCACCTACCTAGCCGCCATCCACGATTTCGAGCAAAGGCAATCGAGGACCCGAGAAAGCCGGAAAGCTGCTCGTCCATTTCCACACATCAACTCTGCTGCTTCGATACCGGACACTCGTCTTGGTCCCCATCACCAAATGCAGGAATACTATCAAGTGCCCGGATACTATGGGCCAGCTCAACAAGCAACGCCACCCCGGCAGCAGCAACGACGGTCCCGGTCCGGATCGAGACCCGTTGGGGAGAGGGGTCAATCGGCACCACCACCCACCGGTGATAACCCCTGGGATGTAGGATTGGTAGGGGATCAAGCGGCGGGACCATCGAATTCAAGACCAGAGCTGTCTCCACATCCTCCATCGGATGTCTGGAAAGCCCTACCAGCGGCCCCAAACCAATTTCGTCTCGGAGAGGCCGGTATGCCATGGTCATCACCAATGGTATTTGAGACAGGGGCGGGTTCACAGAATGATGACGTCTCTGACCTCCCATCGGCCCATCATCGTCAGCACAGCATACCTTCTTTCCATCCGGATGACGAGGCGTCCATCTACGAAGCCAGCCCCGTCACAGGCATCTCTGTTTTCTCGCCTGGACCAAGCAAATCACAAGCTCGTGGAGATTCCGACCCGGGTAGTGTACGAGATCTAGAGGAACTATCAGCAGCAATGGTGACGGTGGATAACGGCTTTGAGAACCAGTGGTGGAATCAAGGGCAGAGACGAAGCATGGTCCCGCCAGCTCCGATCGAAGAATCACCATCCCTCAACAGAAGGATCTCGGCAAGATCACTCGGCTGGGCGGTAGCGCACAGCAATACGCCACAACCGCAGGAGGAGATACCCAGTATGATGCCGAGTCTTGCTGCATCCGACATTGTTTCGCCTCTGTCCGAGTACTCAACACTAGCCTTCAGTCCACCAACGGCTCACCAATCTCTCCACCGTTCGATGTCGACGAGGTCGGAGGAGTTGTGGTTGATCACTAGGGACTTCTGAGGATGAGGCAGGACACATAAACACAACAGATGAAGGTATTCTTGGACTTGAGCATACGTAATGAGGGAGGAAAAGTGGCTGTAGTCACATATTGTTAGGGTATTCATGGTTGGGCGTTTCTGGCATATTTCTACCTGGTGTTCTTTTTGGTGTTTTCTTTTTAGGAGATATTCACACGGCCGTTAACGCAAGAGGCCGTGGAAACTCTAATACTGTACTGGAGAATAGCTATACCCGAGAGCGTGCAATATCATGGAGGTTTTTTGCGCTTGATCACAATGGTATGATGCGGTCTTTTTTTTGGTACCTGGTAATCAGTGCTTCCTCCACGTTTCCCGGCTCTTGTTTCCCACCAACCGAAGGCCAACAGCATACATTCATCACATTAAGGCTCGCTGCCATTTCCCCTCGCACGGTAGTAGGGTAATTACCAACCGTTGAAGGCAGTCTTAGGATTCGAAACCCTGTCAACATCCGGGCCCCAGTATTGGGGGAAAAAAAGACACACCTGGACCGTCAGGGTATGTGCTGTATGGCCGTACAAAATAGGCAGAAGCGGCAGTTGAGACCGCTCAGGCACGCCTCAGGGGCCAAAAAGAGGCTTTGGACCGACCGTGTTGAGATTATGCAAAGCATGCAGAAAAGCATCTCATTTCGAAACTCTTCGATGGAGAGCCACAGGATGGCGGCACAGCCAGATGAGACAAACCAGCAGCTTGCCTCCGGTCAACTTTTCCACCGCCCCGCGAATCCATATCGCTCAGTCATCAACTTGCAGGGCAGTCTAGCTGTTACACTACCGGAAAGACAGCCAGCCAGCCAGCTACGTGGTGTGGGTAGGTGTTGGTTCCAAACTTTGGCACAACCGTGAAGCACGATGATCTGGTTCTTGGTCCATGTTAATACTCTCTCTTGTTTTGATGATCGGAGTCACTGCTACGGCATTACTCGTAGGTAGGTAGGGTGGTAAGGGCTCAGCCCCTGTATCATCATTATTGTACGCAGTGGTGTTCACTAGGCATCAGTTTAGGGAAACAAAGCCCGGGCTGGACTGACTTGGCAGATTTTACCATCACGTCTATTCCAGAGCTAATGACGATGCGGATATTACTATAACTGCACCCCTTCGGGCTTACCTTGACAGCTGCATCTTTGGGCACAGGAATCTTCCGCATACCTACAAGGGATRCTCTACCCATCACATCTCACACTCGCAAGAGGAAGAAGAGAAGGCCCCGAATTTGTCCATTGTCTCATCTCACTACTTGGGTATCTTCTCCCAGACCCACGGCCCACGGTCCAGTCTGTGTGAAATACCCAGGCCTGAACGCCGAAGCCCAACATGGTAAAAAAGAAAGGGGGTGATGGGAGCACATTTCATGAAACATACAACCAATCATGTCACCCCGAACCTAGTTATTATGACTAACCACTTTTTCTCCGACGGTAGTTTGGCTGTCATGAAATAGGGTAGTCTACCGAGATCAAAGCACCGTGGTTCTTCGGGAGAAAGCCAAGCCAGGCTCCAGAGTCCAGAGTACTCTACTCTACAACTGTGCGTACTTCTTTCACATCTCCGGTAACCACTCGTCGTCGACTCGCTCAAGTCTGCAGGATACATATCAGGTAGTGTCCAAACTCCGGAGCACACGGGCTTCCTTGGTGGACCGCTGGGCTCTAGGTAGACACATTATTTCATTGTTTTATTATATTATGCAAGAATGGATGAGAGAGGCCGGGCCCGGGCCGGATGGCGTATCAAAGGGTAGAGAATCGTGTTGCCTAGCCCAATTCGCCTCCACAAGTCAAGTGTCCCTTGGCTTGGTCGGCGGTGGTGCTCCCGGATTTAAAAGACACAGGCGACAGGTTAATTTGAAGCTGCACCTATGTCGCCGTCGGGAGCTTGATATGTCTAGCATTCAAAAGACAACAAAGACTCGAGAGACTACCAGTATGTACCTCTTGTCGAAAATATCCCCTGATGTCGTTGCATGAAAAGTTGCGACTCCCCCAGGCTATGTAGATATATAGACTGCCGTAACGGCGGAGCTGAAGAGGAAATGATGTCTAGTTTCTTGCAGTCTCAGCCAAACAATTCGAGGCCAGTTCAAGTAACTTAAAGGTCTACAATCGGTAGGATGATTTTTTCAGTCCATGCCGATTCATAAATTAGAGCTTTGAAGGTAGCCAGCCCAAGGAATGGAAAGTGTCGAGCAGGAGCAAAGGAGGACGGGAAACAAACGTCGAACACGGACGGAACAACTCCAGGCTTCCGCATTCTCAAAACCACATATCCCTGTCAGGTCCCTACTTTCTCCCGGGCCGGATAAATCGACTGTGTGGATCGGATACAGCCAATGATAGAGTCATGTTCGCGCCCGTTCGCCGTGATGAATATCGTGTAATATCCTTACTAAAAGGTTGAACTTACAATGCGGAAGAAAAGGAAGCAAAGGAAGAGGCAGCTCATTTGGAAACTCAATTTTAAGAATTAAAGGAATTACGTCGAAGGAAAGTAGAATTAGAAGTACGGCTACGGGAGTTCCAAACTCAACAAATTCGGCCGCCGCGATCATACTACGATACCAACACGGCGCGCCTATAGCGATGCCCTCATCCATACCAAATCAGACCCCGCGTATAAATATGATTTGAGCGCTTCGAAAAAGGTCGCTCTGAGCTCTCGTTATCGTGGTTCGAAACAATGACTTTTGGTGAGGACTTCATGAAAGTTGCCGGCGCGCGAAGTTGATGCCAAGCTTGGGGTCTTGGCTTGAGCATGGCTGTCAGTTTGTATGGCCCCACACAGTCGATTTATCCGGCCCGCTTTCTGTCAAATGTCCACACGGCTGGGTTCCCTTCGGGCGCTAGTGAAGATCGTGGAGACGGGAACAAGATACTTTGTCTTTGTACCTTTTCGCTCGTTGTTTCATTCTCTCTTTCACACGACGGTTTTTGGCGGTTTTCATTCTTCGCTCGCTTCGCACTTCCACAAAGGTCTGGCGACGACTTCGGTTCATCTCATTTATCCAGTGTATACTTACACCCACGCTTATGGCCCATATTCAGCACGGTAGCTAGAGACGGTTTGTTCCAAAAGCTCGCTCAAAATCACATTTCCTTCCTCATTTCATCAACTATCATAGGTATCCTAGGTACAGCCCGACAGTTCTCACACACCACCCCTACCTCCTCTACTCCTTATAAGTCAACCCACCACCAAAGCTAATCTGACTATTCTTCCCTCCCTTTGTGACCTTCCCCTCCGTGACGCCCGTCTCGAAGGCACAGCTACCCAGATCTCTCTTGTTCTCTCCGGCCTTGAGCGCCGCCGCCGGCGAGATGTCAAAGTCAAAGATATCCATCGGCAGGCCGAGCGTGGTGCAGGCATTGGGCACGTCCACGATGCCGGCCACGTGGCCCTGGACTGGCGCGCACGAGAGCAGCAGGTAGATCTGGTAGTCCGAATACCCGAAACGGCGGAGGTACTCGATGCAGCGCAGGACGGTTTGGCGGTAGGCGACTGTTACGTCCATGTAATCTGTTTGGGGGTGGTCAGTTGTGAGTCCTTCTGATGACTGATGGGGTTGTTAACGGAAAAGTGAAAACATACGTTGCTTCCCATGCTCATCAACCGAGAACCCCTCAAAGTAAATATACCTCCCCGGTCCAAAGCTAGGCTCAACCGGACCCGGGATGTAAATGGGGCTCTTGAGTCCCATCCCCTCCACCCCGTTCTTGATCACCTTGAAGTTAATAGTAATCACGCCCGCCATCTCAATAGCGCCGCAGAAGGAAATCTCGCCATCGCCCTGCGAGAAGTGCAAATCACCCACACTAAACTTAGCCCCCGGCACGTGGACGGGGAGATACACCTTGGATCCCCTGCTCAGGTTCTTGATATCGCAGTTCCCTCCATGTTCCGGCCTTCCGGGGACCGTTCTGGCGCCCTCCTGGCCAACCTTCTCCGCAATTTCTTTGCTCGCGGCGCCGGCGTGCACGTTGATGGGCTGCGGCAGATGAGCCACGTCGCGATCGGCGAGCTTGTTGGCAGCCACCAGCTCGCCTTCGCGCTTGTTCCATGTCGCCAACACCTCGGCCGAGGGGGCGCACCCGATGATGCCCGGGTGGATCAGGCCGGCGAACTTGACGCCGGGGATGTGGCGCGAGGTGGCGTAGATGCCTTCGAAGTCCCAGATGGCTTTGGCGGCGGAGGGGTAGATCTCGTCTAGGAAGCCACCCTGTTCGTTGTTCAGTCAGCAAATTGTTTCTCTCTCTTTACTTCACCCCCAAGGGAAGAACCAACACCAAGAAGAAGAAAAAAGAGAAACATACCCCATTCGCCTTGTCAAGAATCCCTGTAAACCCCCACGGCCTATCCTGAAAGGGCTGCACATCCATGATCTCCACCAGCAAAAGATCACCCGGCTGGGCACCCTCGATCTCAAAGGGGCCGGACAGGTAATGGATCTTGGTCAGGTCGACGTTCTTCATGTCGTCTGCCGAATCGTTGTTGCCGATCTGTCCGCCTGTCCAGTCGACGCACTCGATCTTGACGGTCTCGCCGTCCGCGATGGTGCCGGCGAAGGGAATGTCGGGGTGCCATCTGTTCTGTAAGGGTTGAGAGAGGGTAGAACGGTTTTGTCAGTTTTTGGTTCTTGAGCTGGGGGTTAATGTTTGTTTCGAGATAGGGGATTACTAACATGAAGCTGAGGCTGTTCGGAAGCAGGCTTGTCGAAGTCGACTTTGCAGACGTTTCGGATCTCAGTTTTGCCCATTTTATCTTGTTTTCTGTCTCTTGTTGGTTCTCTGGTTGACTTCTGCTTGATGAAGAGGTCTAATCGCAACTCCGGTTATCAAGAAGTTGGTAGGTAGTGTAATGACGGTGAGTATCTGGTAAGAACTGATCGCAAGGAACCCGGATTTGGCAGATGATGTTTAGGATCAGAATATCGGTTTGGCAACGAAGGGGAAACTGGTATCAAGTAAAGAGGTCGTCGTATTTATATCTGCAATCCTGTACCTCTTCGAGCATGACTACCTATCTGTCTATCATCCGCTCGAGCAGTGTCAGGACGAGGAGGACCAACAAGTCGTTGATACCCCGCATCTTGGGGATATATCGGCGTTATCGGTGCGGTACTTAGCTTCCAGATATCTCAGCAGTTTCGATAGTTCCTATTTGAAACGCTGATCAACGGAACCAGTATGCTCGCAATTATCAAATCATAATGGGAGATTGGCGTCACCATTATTGTTGGGTCGAGCCAAAGGGGAATCCATTGGAGGTAAGCAGATGTTGACAACCTTATCACATCCCGAATCCCTTTAACGGGACAAATGTATCATTTTTAGCGTGACATGGGTTGTAATCAGTCGGATGGCCTCGTTAGGGTTACCTCTACATCTGTGCCTATGTAGATACCTTGATTTTACCAGCTTTTGCAGCACTTTTTATTATTGCACCAGATGTAGAGTGCCAGAGGGTGGGGATGATACCAGCATTAACCAATATATTTGAAGCCAAGCTGGCCAAGGTGAAGCTATTCCCAAATCCGGTTAACGTCTGTGGGTATCCCAGCAGCGGTCTCGCTTGCAAATCGCGATGTTGCACGTGAGACACCCGGACACGTTGCTTGGCTACGTCAACAAGTCACCAAGTCACACTGGTAGCTGTGGGGGCCGCTAAAAATGATACATTTGTCCCGTTAAAGGGATAACACCCGCGTTGTTCCCGTCCTTGGAGAGTGCCCCGCATTCCCCTCAATCCAAGCCGAGCTACTCCCGTCCCAATACCTACTATAGACGGAGACTTGCGATAAGATGGGGAAGAAGCATCCGGATAGAGACATTCGGACCTTCAAATACTGCGGGAGTTGTAATAATCTGGGTCTATCTATGGATCCATGAATGTATGAGCGTATCCTTTTTGTCATAGTATCCCCTTATCTGGGCCTACATGAAATGTGTCTACTCTTGCCTACATCGTTACTTGGCGAAATTTGACTACATGCACTCTCAAGATGTCAAGAAGGTACAATGATCTATGTAATGATACAATTTGAGTTATGCATATGGGGCCTGTGGTGTATAGGATTGGGAGTCGCTTTTGTAGTTTCATATGCTGACTTACACCAACGGTGTTAGGTAGGTCCTGGTTAAGTCGCCAAGATATAAATCAGAGTTCCGTCTTAGGGTTCGGGTCATGTACCGAGTACGGAGGCGGTTTATCATGGATGCTGTCCATGTTTGCCAACGACAGGCTGAGGAACTTTTGCTTGTTCCTCCATTCAAGTTGGCTCTCCGCGAAGCCGGAAGACTCCGATGGCGGCGGAGGCGGGTCCGATACCTTGGTGATCAGATAGGCGGCGCTCTATATCTTCGGGTTAGCAATATACATAACAGGGCTTGAGGCGGGAGAAACTCACAGCTTCGGCAATGCCGTAGATCAAGACTCCAAGAAGGGGAACACGGAGCAGGATGTAGAATCCAATACCGAACCCAAACAGGAGACCCTCACGGCTGCGGAACCACTTTCTCTTTTGCTCACTGGTGAACCGAATTCTGGCAAAATACGGCTCCAACAGCTCCCTCACAAGACTCCTCGAGGCAAAGTAGCTCTGCAGGAAGATAACGAGGTACCTCCTGGGGAGGAGGACACCGGTGCCAAAAATGACGGAGGCGGGGCCAAGACCAACTGCCTTGTTGAATGTCCAAAAACTGGCTGCTGGAAGGACGAAGCGGCCAACGTAGGGCAGGTATGAGGCTGCAAAGACGGCGAGCGAGATGGCGCCTTTCCTGGCGAACCGGTAGATAAACATGGAGATATTCTCGGCAGTGCTTGTCGAGTTCGTGGTGCCGTCTCTGACCGAGTACTGGCGCAGATTGGGGTAGTACATGGGTCGAAGCTTGCTGGGGTCTTCGTCGTGCTTATGCTTGTTGACGTAGGTTGTATCGACCCATCTGATCGAGTCCATGAATCTGTGGAGTAACTCGTTAACAGGCTTGCCCGAGGAGTATGGATATGCCACGAGGGAACATACAGATCATCCAAAGTCGGAGTGACATATCGCATCAAACTCATAAAGAAAAGAGGGGCTTGAAGAACGTGTTCCTCGACAAAGCCTAGCCCTCCGACCAACTTGTCGTCCCAGGTAGCATTGCTTAGATCGACCCCAAAGGATAGGAACCATAGTAAGACCCTGATGCCGATGAYCTATGAAAAGGAATGTCAGAATGGGCAACCATAAGCACGCTACACGGGGCGAGGAAGAAGAACTTCATACAGGTATGGATATGAGCAAGCGGATGAGAAGGCCAGCAGCTACAGCAATGGCGGCTTGTTTGTAGTGTCGTGAGGTGAAAATGCCAGGATTCTGCAGCGCCCGTTGAGCTATGTAGGCACAAGATGGTCAGCATGTGCTGTTGGCAGCATGGACGGGCAGAGGAGGGAAAGAGGAAGAATTATAACATACCACCAACAAGCGTCAACTGGACACCTCTGATGACGGCATTGAGGTCGAAGTGGGAGATGTCGAACTTTCGTTTTACTTGTTCGGCTACAACATCGAAGGACTGCCGCCTCTCAAGCCTGTCGGCGGTAGCCATGGCGATGTAATGTCGGGTGTGGGTGTGTCCGTTCGTCTGGATCGATAAGCCGTTGGAAGTTTGAAGTTCGGATGAAATGTTTGCGACAAACGCCTGATGGAGGGGAAGAATGCGCGACGGGAAGAGCTGACACCTCGAGCCCCTGTCTTTGCACATGCCAAAAGATGATGTCAACAGCCCACCGTGCCCGCTTTGTGGACCGTGCTCGGAGGCCCCGGACTGATCGACGTCGCGCTAATGCTAAAAAGGTGTTATCAGCACGGCGTACAATTTCCCCCTGGTTTTGTTAAGGACAGGCTTTACCTAATTGCAGATGGACATTTAACAACCGCCATGGGCTCTGATAACGGCTAGACCTCATCATGCGGGCTCAGTAAGATAAATACCAACGACAAAGGCCCGTTGCCGGCTTCGTAGAGATCGGATGACGGGACACGAAGCGCATTGCCTCTGCTTTGACAATAATGAAAGAGCGAGCGGATAGCAGTCCCGTCTGTCCGTCACTCATCTGTAAAGCGGGTCCCTTCAATAACAAATCCCCCCTTGCGTTAGCGTGTCCAGCCTGCCGATGCCCACTGCGTCTTCCCTACGTGGACACACGTGTCTAGCACCGGTCCGAACACTGGTGTCACCGTCCAATTTATCGAAATAATTCTTTCCATAACCCCCGCCCCTAGAATCCCCTTTGTCTAGACTTTCGCTCTCCTCAACCAGCTGTTGTTGCTTTCCGATACCTATCCTCTACCTACCTTCAAGCCATTATCACCGACGACCTGGAGAACTTTGCATTGACCCAGCGTAGCATTGTGACGTCGGCCGACCAGACATCGAGACTCGTCCTATTTCGAGACAGCCTCAGCGACTCGCCTCGATCAGAAACACCGCCAACGCGCCGACGACCAGTACCGCATAATTTCGTCCGATTTCCCTCCGACCGCGGCCCCCCCATGTGCTGAGCCTAGCGATCTCTCCTCTACGCCACGATGCTTTCCGCGAAATCATAAAGCTGCGAACAATGGAGTTCTCGAATCCCTTTGCCGATACGGTTCCGCGCCGCAACTTCACGGCACCTATAGGTTCCCAAATCCAACGACCGTCTACGTCGGCAGGAGAAACAAGCCATGCCTTAGTTGATACGCTCTACGACCATCCTTCCGTCAAGATCATATCCTTTACTGCTGGAAGCCGGCCCCCAACCCTCGGCCCCACTCCTCCTGATACTCCTACCGGCGTCGAGCCGGGCTCTCTTCCATGGTCTTCCCACCTGGAGAGGACCATTGCAGTCGGTATGTCCCCAAACAGGACCATGTACGATCCCTAAAGTCTGACAATACCAAATCTACAGGGCATTTCAGAATCTATCGTGCTCCTGGCTCAATAACCTTCCTCAACTGCGGTTCCGCCCTCCAACCGATATTTCCAAAAAGCCAGGCTTGGTGTGTTGACGAGGATTCAAGCAAGTTCATCCTACAGATTCGGAGGCCCCAGTACTGGCGCATCGAGGTGCCTGTTGACGACCCGGAGGATGTACGACGCGCGCAGCTTCTGCGTAAGGTTTTTGACCAAATCCTACAATTCGAAAAGACCGAATGCCCTTTCCAACGATCCTTTACCGTCGAGCTACCCGAACGCCCGCAGACGCCGGTTATTAAGAGGCCATGGACTCCTGCTAGGAGATCTAGTGAATCCATCATTCCAACCCCGGTCAGCGCGATCACGATACCCGCCCAGATAGCCCGTGTACACCGGGGTCCGCCCAAAGATGACACTATCAGAGTGCGCAAGAGAAGGGCAACTGGTACCACGAGCCAGTCAGCCTTTCCCACTAGCGATGATTTGTTTAGAATACAGGAGGATAACGCCGTTTCGGTACCCGACATTACACTCTCAAGTCAGCCGGAGGAGGAACCACAGCAGCCAGGCGGTGCTTCGCGGACTTTCACAAGGACTCCTCTTATACCAAGCGGCCAGCAAACTAGTCATTCTGTTGCCGCACCTCCACAGCTGACATTGGTCACTGTACCGCACTCTACTGAGCCATCCATACATCAACTGGACGGCCATGCGCCAGAAATATCCGGATCACAGTCTTCGGTAACCTCCCGCGACTCTTTCCACAGTGTACGATCATGCAACTCTCATATTCTTCCCCCTTCTCCACCCTTGTCCAAGCCGACGTCTCCTTCCGGCTCTTCCTGTCTACCTGGGAAAAATACCGAACCAGCGGAAGACTTTTCAATCCTTACGTCAGATAGGGTAGATCGTTCTAACATCCCCCAGACATCGAGTACCAGCCCGACAGCAGTTGATCGAAGCGCCACCTCCAGCTCGGCCTTTGACGGGACAGCTCCATCTTCCACCCATGAGATCGACTCTCCATGTAGTCCTACAACAACAGGACTCATATTAGTTACTCCTTCGCCCAACGCATCACCGACTTCGCGTTCTCGATCTCCATCCATAACCAGTCGTCGCTCACTTATCCGCGGCCGCGCAACAACAAGCAGCAGCATATCCCCCAGCAGGAGAGCGCTCTCCCCCTTACCGCGCGCTGCAGATCTGTTTGCGCCTCGTCGAAGGGCGCCCTCTACCAGCAAGCTCGAAGTAGTGCGCAAGCTACCCATGACGGTTATCAACAAGTCCTTCGAAATCTTAATGGCACCCCCCACACATTTGATGAGCCTCATGCTCACCGTTGCGGCGCGTATCACCGCTGGCCAAAAGAGTGGCGCGGTCTTGGGATCTGGCGAGGGAGGTGAGAGGATACCTGTGCAGTGGGATCTCTCGGACGAGACGGAGGACAGTAGTTTCCACCAACGGAAGCCACCAACAGGACCAGCAGCGTTCTCATCGGGGAGAAGGTGGAGTGTCTCTCATGTGGCTAATGATGATAACCATCTGCCCCCGCACATGCGAGGGCGGGAAAGAGGGATGAGTTTGAAGATGGCGGGGAGCTTCCCGGAGTCGGACGAGGAGGGCGAGCATGATGACGACGACGACAGCGGCAGCACTTCGAATTCTACACATGGCCCTCACGAGCCCACAGCTCGACGAATCGGTGCTCCCAAGGCCGACGATGGGTTAAGGCTTGATGGAATAACGGAGGACGATCCCAAATTCGACTGGAGTCAGAGCATGGGAGTCGATTAGATGGCGTGCTTACTGCGCCACCTAGCATCGACGAAGGGCTCCGGACGTTACAGCATAGCTTCGGTACAAAGAGGTGGCAGATGAAGACGCACAAAGAGAAAGAACCTCCTTCAAACAGGCATCTCATGCTGCCTCCAAGTTCACACCACAACGAGGCAAGATCTATCAAGCAACCCCTCAGCCACACAAACRTGGAAAAGGGTTGTATCACCTGTACCAGTACTGTTTTGTTCCTGTAATTGATTATTTTGCTTAGAAGGAAGGACGAACGAAATGTTGGTTGGGGAATAGTGAGGCAGGGCGTTATCAAGGAGACCTGGGTAATGCATGAGGAAGAGGAGAGGTAGATACCCTGGCTATGTACATAATACGTGGAATTACTTGGTGGTTGGTTGGTCACTAAGTTCAGTTGAGGTGGTGCTCTAAAACCGGAGGAGAGGAGAATAACGGATCGAGGCCGAGGTAGAGGCAAACAGAGCAGTGTTTGGATACCTACCAATGCAACCCGGCGTAAGTTGTAATGACGTACAAGTCTAGGCAGTCATGGACATACTACCTAAAGGTACCTACCTAGGCAAATGAGCACGATAGGGAGTGAGGACTGAGTTGGTGAGTGAGGAGGAAGAAGAATCCGAGATTTTCATGGCTGCTTTTCTACCCTCCCATTGCCACCTGCATACCCACTTCGATTCAACATGATCGATCTGCGCAACGTCCATACACATAGAACACAACTTGAAGCTCAAAAATGCGTAAATGCAACACACAAACGACCTAACCAAAATCAACTATGATATATGTATATAAAAGCACACCCAAGAAAAACAATCACAATGTTAAGCAAGCAGCCAACGCTCCTGCTCCTGTCAACCAACAAACCAACCAAAACCAACCTGCCAACCTGTCCATGCCATTCACCAACCAACCCAAGCTTGCCCTTTTCCCTTCCCTTCCCATGTTTAAAATATCCATCCCTAACTGCTTCGTGTGTGCCAATTAATGTGAAATCTACACTACACTATACACGGTGCCTTTCGTTATTGACCCGACACCCGACACAAAAAAAAGAAAACTATCATGACATACGTATACGTATATGTTGTGTATATATATATATATGTATATGGTATGATCCGACGTTTGCAAATCTCTGATAAGATTGCTCCTTTTCTCTCTGTCAAAACATGTTCTCCATCATCAGTTCCGGGAATGTCGGTTGCCCGTCTTTTCCCTTATATTCCAAACATTCTTTTCCTTTGTTCGGTAGCATATAGTAGCTGCGAATCGAGACAATGATCATGACATAGGCCGCCGAGATTATTGGCGTGATCAATATCGTCGTCTTTTGGTCCTTCCGTCAGTGTTGTTGATATGCGTTGCTACTCTTACAGCTGCTCTTGCTGCGGCTGCGGCTGCGTTTTCGACATTTGCTGCCGCTGTTGCAGCCTCCTTTGCATCTCTACATGATATTGTCGTTGTTGCGAGGCGTAATGCTGCTGCTGCTGGTGTTGTTGCTGCCATTCCCGCAGTTCATGCAACTCATGGAACTCACGAAGCTCCTTGTGTAGCCGTTGCCTCTGGGAGGGTGGACTCGTACTATGGTGTTGTCCGCGTCCCTGCCCTCGAGTCTGACTGCGGCCTTGACCTTGCGTTTGAGGTTGCTGTGGGTCAGTATGGCCGCTGGCTTCCACGGCAGGCGACGACAGATTCGACAATGATGAGTCATAAGAGTTCGACGATGTAGTCAACGGGTCGAGTGGATCCTATACACTTAAGCCCTGTTGATGTTCGCCCATCTCTTCTCTGATTGAGGTCATCTCCATTCCGCTTCCACGGAAACCGCTTCCGCCTTCCAGGAGTGGCTGGCTTTGCGGAGGGTTGAACTGATGCTGTTGCTGATGCTGCTGATGCTGCTGTATACGCTGCATGGCCTGGGCGTTGAGGTGTGTTCCCTGGAGATGAGGCGGTAGATGTTGGGTTGGTGAGCCGCCACTGGGACCTGTCGCAGGAGGACCCAGGGCGCTGACGGTTGATGCAGCAGAGTTGGCCGAGGTACTTATAGTGGTACTACCAGTTCCACTAGTGCTCGATGCGACTGCTGGTCCGCTGTCCGTTGTGACCGTACCGGGTGGAGTGGTATTACTTCCTCGGAGCGAGGGTGAGTTCTTGGTAGTGGTGGTAGACTGCGAATCTTTGCTGACTTCTCGATGAAGGGGTGACGAGTGACTAGGTGAATTGCTCTTCTTGCTCACCGAATCACCATTCCCACCTCGGGATGAGGTACGCGGCGATACGCGCCCAGTCTATCCATTTTTCCATGTCAGTAAGGTGTGGGCATACAAGTACAGAAGAGGATCGATAGCTTACCTGTTTTGCCCATCTCAACCCGCAACTGTTGCATAAATCTCGATTCCCGCTTGGCCCACGACGCCATTCAGGTGTGTTCCGGGTATGACAATTTGCACAATCCCTCACCATGTTACCTCCTCCCTTTCTTCTCTTTCGCTTCTTCTTGTTGGACAAAAGCTGCGCCAGCTCTTCGGCCAACATGCGATTCACCTTCTCCATTTGCCTCAGCTCGTACTGCCAGCTGGTGCAACGCGTTGTCTTGAGCTCGTCAAATATGTTATCGGCGTCCAGAGCTGTGTCCTGGCCGGGTGCTGCACTGCTACGCGCTGAGACCATGGCCCCTGTGCTATCGCTGCTTCCCGATTTCGAATTCATCCCACCCATTAGAGTGTTACTATCACTGTCGGTCTGGACCCCTTGCATTGCCGACAAAGGAACACCGCCCGGAGACATACTCTTGGCCGTTACGGTCGCGGGAGCTAGTGCCCTTGATGACGCCTTCAACAACTTTGTTTGCGCCAACAAGAACGTTGGTCTCTGACCCTCACCGCCATCTCCAGGATAGAATGTCGTATAGGCCTGGAGCACCTGGCCACGCTTGTTTTGCACTTCATGCTTGCAGCTCACGATCTTGCCCTTTCTGGCTTTCTCTATCGTCCTTCCAAACTCGGCTCTTGAATCCTTGCGCATGAGATCCTGCATGCTGGTGCCTTGGAGGTTCTCCGGGAGCAAATCGAGGAGCGACCGAACATTCGATGAAACGAACAAAAACATGCCCGACGTCGAGACCTTGGTCCAGATTTCGCTGTCACCGATACCGCCGTTGAGTTCGAGATCCTTTCTGCGCAGAGCGAAAACGGGGCGCTTTCTCCCTACAAGAATGATACACTTCCGACCCTTGCCCTGTTCGTTAAACAGTGTTCCGTGGCTTTCAAACCAGGTATAACCGCTGTTCTTCCTCCGAATTCTGAACACAATGTTGACAGGAGTATGTTGCTGAGCCTCTTTCAGTTCCCTCGTCACTGGTACAATGTCTGACGGGTGGCAAATCGAAGACAGTGAGCTTCCAACCAGGTCACTGGCATCATACTCCAACACCTTCTTGCAGGCCGGGGATAGGTATAAAAAGAGACCCTTGAGCGACAGCACGTGGACAACATCGTCGGCGTTCTCCAAAAGCATCTTATCCCAGGATTGCTTGTGCCAGTCGGATGCAACACCCTTCGAATTGCATTGCTGCAAAAGTGTCGAAACATCATCAACGCCCAGAGTCTGGCCGTCAGCAGGCTCCAATTGCTTCTGGGTAGGTGGCGTCCAGATATACTGCCCGATATCGCTGTGCGTATAGTTGACCTGCATTGGCCCATTTCCTTCTTGGCCGATTATGGCATCAGGGCATTCCACGAGGTCGATCTGAAATCCAATGAAATAACGGATTTCATCGGTATCCCAAGGAATGGGGATCATGGTCAACAGATTCAGGAAAGGCTTGCCGCCCTTCCGATAATTGATCAGACTCTGCTGAATTTCCTGGCCGGCCGCGATTGTCTTCTTAAGCGTATATACGGCGTTGTTTTCGACAAATTCGCGCTTGGTGCCGGCCTCCACATTGCCGTCGGGGGCCTGCAAGAAGCGGCAGTTCCGCCCGACAATCTCGTGGCGACTATAGCCCGTAAGATTCTGGAAGTTATCGGAGACATAAATGATGGGGCAGTCGTTGAGTGTTACATCACAGACGACAAACGCACAAGACATGTCCACGGCGCCGAGCTTGAGTTTTGGGTCCTTTCTGGACGCCACATACCACAGCGCCCTCAGCATGTCAAACCCGCTTTTGGAGTATATGCTCTTTGCCTGGGACGCTGTTCCACCTGACGGCGTCGAGGTAGATGGCGCTGGGGTGGGGGCATTGGTGACGCTCGGCGGTGGCGGCGGCCCAATCTGTATTGTTCGTGTTTTTGCGGATAAGGACGGAGACTGGAATGTCGTCACCGGCGTGCTTGCGGCATCCTGTGAGACAGGTGTAGCCATGCCTTGTGCGAAGTTGCTAATACCCGGAGTCATTGCAGGGGTCATGGCGGGGGTCATGGCCGGAGTCAAACCGCCCATGTTTTGCTGGGCCTGGTGAGGGGTGTTGGCATCGTCACCTCCATCAAAACCCTGCTCTAGGGTCATCATCTCGTCGTCCTGCTTGTTGAGCCCAGGGGTGGGATGAACGCTTGCTGCGCTGACTGGGCCACTTTCCAGATTCATGTCCATAGAGAAGTCGGTGCTTATGGTGTCCAGCCCGGTCGAAGAATAGGGGGTCTCGATCGGGGGAGAATGGTACATGTTGAGGTTGGGGTATGTCATCATGTTGCCCATGACATTGGGCGACATGTGCGAGTACCCACCGGGGTGGTCCGGCATGGCCATGATGTTCTGCCCTGCATACGGGCCCGAGTGTCCTGGCATGCCCATGGCGCCAGTCATGTCCCCGTAGTTCCCTGCCATATTATCCAGTTGGTAGTCCGAGAAACCATCGTTGGGGTTCGCATAATCAAGCATGGACAACCTCCTATCCGCCTGGCCCCCATAGGGTTGGGGGGCACTCCGTCTGCGATGCATTTCGTCGAGGTTCTGCTGGATAATTTCGTCAAGCGAGTCGCTTCCTCCCGACATTGTCACGTCTGAAGCGTGAATGGCGTTGTTTCCTTGACCCGCAGTTGTAGGCGTACCCATCATACCGGTGTTGCGATGTTGGTTGCTATTTTGTTGCTGCTGATGATGCTGTTGCTGCTGCTGCTGCTGCTGCTGCTGCTGCTGATGCATTTGGTGCTGAAGCTCCTCAGGAAACAGCGGGGAACCGTAGTAGTTGTTCATGGTGGCTGCATTGGTCGCCCAAAGCGATTCGTTCTGGGCTACAAAATTAATAACCTGCTAGGTATGAAGCTCTCTTTAAGATTTGGTCGTAGGGTAGGTATGCTAGAAAGTGGTGCGCCAGGAAGGGCCGGGTCGAAGAATCACATTAAGGAACTGTGGGTGTCGTTGCTGCATCGATCAAAGCCGTCTGATACTGGAACCTGCTTGTCGGTATGAAGCTGTCATTCAAGCAGGCGGGGAAGGAAGCTCAGACGTGGAGACGCGAGGTGGGACGGAACGTGCGGAAATGTAGTGTGGCGGCGGACCCGAGAATGGGGTTTGGAGTTTGTTTGGCTGCCGGAAAGAATAATGTATCCGTGTCCGTGTCCGTGTTCAAGGCAGCGCCAGTGCGAGTATATTTGTTATCTAGGTGACCAGGCAGCGGTTAGCTGATGCGATGGCTACCATGAGAGGATGAAAGTAAAGGCCTTGGCAGGGGAAGTGAACTGTGACTCGGGGTAAACAAGGACGAAGCAACGCAGGGTGACTGGGAATGTGAAGGAAACCGGCATGCGGGCACGCGGTGCAGTGTGTGGTGATTTGGGTAGACGGAGCAGAGACGGGCGATCGAGTGTTACACGTACAGTGCGCTCGCCCGTGGCCTTGCCTTGGACCCAACGATGGAAGCCCACTTGAGCGACCGAGGGGATCACCTCAGCTTCAGGTTCTTCTAGGTCGCGAAGGGGATGATGACCAGACGCCGCCGGATCACGGAAGCAAGCGCACGCTGCAGTGTGCAGAGGGGACGCACGTGGAGGCAGCGTGCGAGCGGGAAACGTGCTGCGGACGTACGCTACTCACTGTGGGAGGACCCTGAGCGAGCGTAGGAGGGGGAATAAATAAATGGAGACTTGTTGCTGATAAGTGGGAAGGAGAGGCGCAAAACAATGTAATAGACTCGGAGGCTGAGGAGGGGGTTGGCCCAGGTGGCTTGCAACAAGCCCGGTATGAAGTGTGGCAACTCACTGCAAGCGAACAAGGGCCGGAAATGGGTGAAGAGGTATCTAGCTGAACAACAGGATAGATGCTGACGGGTGTCCAGGTAAGGTTATGCGAGTGTAGGTGATATGGTAGTGTATAGTGTGTGCCTCCGGGATGGATGGGATGTGGTGGTTCTCGGCTAACGTGGAGAAAAAGAGAGTCGAACATACGGGATGGGAAAGTGGAAGACGGGATGGGGGAATCGGAATCCGGCTCTGCCCTAACAGTAAAGACGATGGAAGCCCTCCGGCCGTGTGTTTGACAGGACTCGGGCTTGATTGGTGGTCAAGAGACAACGAGTGACGCTGCGGTTGAATGAGTGGAAATCCACAAGTCGAAGGTCGGACCAGTCTGTCGAACGGCGCGTGTCCCGAGGGCTGTGAGAGGTGAGAGGCGACAGAGAGAGCTCAGTTGGTATGGCCCGGAACTGCTTAGTTGGCTCTGCCCTAGCTGGAGGGGAGCGCGTGAGAGAAGCCCCCGGGTCGTATGTCGAGTCAAAAAAAGAGGGTATGAGGTTGCCCAAGGAATGGGTCGGATATCACAAGGACGATGTTTTTGGGAAAACAATTCGACGCAGGCTGGACTATGATTTGAATTGTGTGATGCAATGGGCGGGTGGCCGCATCCACGTCTTCACTTGCTTGTGAAATGGAACCCAGAACTGGAACCTGGAGACGAATCCGCTTTGGAGGGATCTTCTGCTCACAAGTGCACCACAAGTGCCTTTGAGTGAGGAACTGCAGCCGGCCGTTGGTCCTACGACGCAGATTCGCTGCAGCTTCATTCACACGAATCCACACTGTTGATACCGCTTCCGGATTAGCCACACTTCAGAGAATAGGCGGGGCCCCTTTGCACCATTCCGTCCCCTCTAGACCCTCTTGGCGGCCGAGCCGACGAACGGCGAAGGCTCAGAAAAGCTCGCAGACCACCACGAGCGAGTCGCAGAGATCAGGCAGACATTTGCGCGCCCCTCTTTTTTTTGAGAAGTCTTGGCAGCCACTCACACCAGTCACCAACCACTCCTCGCGGTCGAGAACATCACAGGGCCTGCCGATCCCGCACCACTTCCCCCCGCGGCCCCCGGGTCTTCCTACCCACATTGGCCCTCGAGGGGGGGAAATGCGCCCTTTTTGGTCCCAAAATGAGGGCATTGCAATGTGTGCTGCCCTGCCCCGTGCCATGACCCCGGCCCGTCATTTCGGGGTCCCGGACTCTTCGCCGGTCGGCGCGCCCCCGTCCACGTCGTCGCCAATTTGTTGGGTCGGGATGATATGCAGGCCGCAGAAACAGGGAAACATGTCGTGACCTGAACTTCATCACATCCAGCACTTCGCTACAGCACAACCTCCCAAATCCCATCCGCGTTGGGAAAAGGACCCTGAGAAAGTTGAGAACCCCATCCAAGAAAACGGTGACCCTCGCTCCCAGATAATCCCGCTCCAGTCTGCAATCATGCAATGTAAATAAACCCTCCAACCCAATCCTTCGGGGGTACATATGTGCATACTATGTACAGGTCAGGGCGTGCCACATGCTACACCTTTCCTATGTAAAGACCTGGCATAACCGGCGAAGTCTCCACGAAGCCGACGTCAGTCGTGATACCAATCGTCTTACTCCCCGAAAACGGCATCTCTTCCATATTCCGACATGATAACGGCAACAACGGCGGCAGCCTCATCAAAACACCGAAAGGCACATACAAGAATTGAAGAAAAACACGAAGCCCATCTTCCCCTTCCTTTGGACCCTGGCTCCATGTCCTTGTCCATGTTCACGACACACCCGGATTATCGGATATTGACCATGATGTTGACTCCACAGCAATGATGCTCCCTTGCTCTTTTGTCGGCCAAGCTTTCCTCCTCGTTGCTACCTTGCTACTGTACCCTGGCATTGCCATGCCTGCCCTGGCGAGGAAGCGCCAGCGAGCCAACCAGCTGGAATTTTCCAGCAACTACGCTGCACCCCGAACTTTTTCGGGGGACTGACTAGTCGCATCCTGAAAACGGACGGGAGCGTGTGTGCATGAAAAAGTCGAAAACGTGAGGCCTCTCAAAAAAAGAGGAGTGCGGTTGAAGTTTGAAGGGTCTCATGAGGTTAGGTGACTAACAGAACCACGAGAACTTGGACCCCTCCACGCCGTCGCAACCGATCCCCAGAACCCTAGCATGGAAACCGCGATCGCCTTGTGCTCATTTGTGTATTCTTCGTGTGCTTACATATACGAAAATATCCTCTTTTTCGTCCATTTTGCTACCTTTTCAGTTTTCACCATCTTCGCACTATGGAATCTGGAGAACATCTGCCGCTGCCAAGCCAACATCGAGTGCTTAGCAACCAACCTGAACCTGCAACCCACAACTGCCACCGCAGCAAAACATCCGTTCGAATGAAAACCGATTGTTTGAAGTATATTCAACGCCATCCCCAGTCACGAAACGGAAATAACAGCCCGACTCACTTTGGAATCTCAAACAAGCGTGGCGGAACAGACTTCATCAATTTTGTGTGACGAGACACACTTTGCGCACACCGTCCACTAGCCCAAAGTGAGAGCTTGTCTCAGTCAAAAACGACCCTCGATTCCACAACGCATGTTGCTCCTCTTGCATCTACCTTTTCCCAAATCCGCTACCTGTGTATTTTCCTCCGGCTTATAAATCCGACAAAACTCTGCGCATGAAATTCCCACCTAAACTGCGAAGCTCCGCACGACTCACAAGACATACAATTCAGCAAGAGGAATTCAAACGATCCGCTTGTCCGTTCTTAACCGGTAGGTTCGCAGCAGGCCAGTACCTAGGGCGAGAACGGGGGCCCTGACGAGTAAGTTCTTGTAGGATTGTACCTACTCAGCCTCTCCGAAATCGCCCCGATGATCTCCCAGTGCTCCCCTCCCCTCCCACCCCGTCCCAAACAAGGGTGATGCCCAAAAGCATTTCAAACATGGGATTTTCTCCCGATTCGCATTTCAGCGATCGATTTCCCCATCTGCCCGTCACCACACCTTTTTGCGAAAAATGCAAATCCAAAACTGAAAAGAAGGAAAAGTGGAAAAAGAGACACTACACACTGCACACGTGTACACCGTCGATCTCTCATCCTTGTGATTGAAAACGTCGCCTGGCAGGACAGACCTCCAGAGCCCCTGATTGACTCGTTTCGAACATCTTGACCGTCTTGACTCTCTTGGCCCTTTTGACCCTCTTATTCTCGACCATCTCGACCATCTCGACCATCTTGACCCTCTTTCGACCCTCTCTTTCTGCCCTGCCCGCCTCAACCTACCATTTGCCTCTCCATAAAACTCGAGCGTTGAGGCTGACGGATCATTTTCCGCTGCGCCCAGTTCGTCCAATTCGTCCAATTCGTCCAGTTCCTTTCTCCCTCCCCTCCTAGCCTCCTTTTCCTCCCTTCTACCTCCAGATCTCCTCCGCTCACAGAACTGCCGTCAAAAACTCAAAAGGCACATTGTGAACCCACAACGGCTCAGGGCGGGCGACAAGGCAACTTGTGAGAACCAATCGTTGGTAACTAAACAATGCTAAACAAGTGCTCCACCAAATGACGTCGATTGTCACACATTCGAATTTCCCCAAATAGACTATAGCCTCGCTCCCCCTGATAGACACTGAATACACTGTTGCCAGACTTTTGGAACATTGGACGGGAATAACCTTACCGGTAGCGTGGTACAGACACACAATGTTAGAGACAGTATGGATGGTATGGCACATTTGTACGCATCCTTTCCCAGGACGGGGACCGAAAGTTTGTGGATGGATGGGTGGGTTGCTTGGACCCCAAGAAGACCCCTGAATAGCCTCCATCTGGGATCGAGGGTATCTCGGTATGTACAATGCCTATACTGCAGATACCCGCCGGGATGAGGATCTTCTATCAAGTCCATTGTCCATACTTTTCCGCTTGTATATCTGTATACAGGCAAAAGGCTCTCGCCTTCCAAGAACCATCGTAAAATGCAGGTATAATGATGGATGTCGCATATCGCAGTGCTTTACAAGTTTTAGTGTGTTTTTATGTGAGAAATAAATCGGTACGCGCGCCAGAGGGACGGTGTGGTGTGCATGGTATCTCCATCAAATTCAGATTTCCGCTTTCCTTGCCTTCTTTTCCTACATGACCAGGCCACCAACGGCCTGATTGCGTGCTCAAATGTTTCTCCGCGCTCTTAACATGATTCCCTTGCCCATTCCTGTCATTTCCTTCTCCTTCAATGCCATCTATATCCTGATTTCCAAGTATCAATAACCCTCTTAACTAGAGGTTTGCTTTTCCTTCTCCTACGTCCATCAGATATCATCTCCCTTCCAAGCCCACTACCCCAGACACCTTCTAGCTGCTAAACCGCTCCCGAATCAACTGCTGAGATTCGGGGCCAAATTGCTGCAGTACGGGGTCGGGCGAAGTGCCGGTGGCTTGCAGAAGGTTCTTGACAGCGGCAATCACGCGCGCCAGAGTCTGTCCGCTCAAAACGTCCACCTCAAGCGCCTGTGCGACATAGTAGAAAGCCTTGGCGGGTTGCGAAATAACGACAGGATGTTGCCTATTTTCGGGTCAGTATTTTCCATGTCGCCATGTCAGGACAAGAGACTTACTTTTCAATGAGCTGGGTCATGAAGGCATAGGCATAGGGCGCCGCCTCCTCGTCGTTCAAGACTGGCAGTGTCTCAAACCACTGTGTCGCAACCTGGTCGGGGTTGGCGACTTGAGAAGAGTTGAAATGGAGGATCTTGGCGATGGCAGCGCAGGCATTCTCCGTAGCATAGACGTTATCCTCGTTCCGCGCATCTGGGATCTGCGTAGCCTTGAAGAGGACCTCGACGGCTTGGCCTACCAACGGCGCCCAAGCCTGGCCGCCATGGTGGGCAGCCACACCAATACCATATGCCGCCGCTTGACGAATAGCGGGGGAAGCATCCTGGCAGCCGAGGAGCAGAGGCTCCGAGATGTACTGGGCGTAGTGAATGCTCTCCGCGCCACAGTATTCTAGAACATCATCCATGATGCACAATCCCCACTGTCGCTGCGTGGTGTCATTCGAGCTCAGGAAGCTGCTGTAGGTGGGAAGCAGGCGGCTCCACGCGGGCAAGAAGCTTGCGCCGTGATACTTGAAAACGGCATGGAACGCCTTGTTCATGTCCGAAAGGAGCGTTTGGTCATCCTCAATGGCCATCTGCGTCTCTTCCGACTCGTCTTCACCATCTTCACCTCCCTGTTCCTCTTCGCGAGCGGCTGCCCGATCCTTGTAATCCTCGAGCGTAGAGTGAACGCCGTCGATGAAGCGGCCCATGTGCGTTTCATCCAGGCAGGCAGTGCCGATAACCTCGATGGACTCATAGAAGCATTGATACATCTCCGCGAGCGTATCAATGGCAGGCTCGGCGCTAAGAACGTCGAGGAGCTGAACGGCGGTGCTGGTCCACAATCCCTTGAGCTCGTTGGAACCGGGGCCGTACTGCTTCTTGTACGAAATGAGCAACTGCGGGACAAGCTTCGCCGACATGTACCTAACAGGATCGTGGAAAAAGAAGGCCAGGCCAGGAAGAGCAATCTTCTCCATGATGTCCGCAACATAAGGCGCAAAGTCACCCTCAAGGACCTGAGCATACACCACGAGCAGCTCGATGGCCATGTTCTTGTCATCCATGGTGCTGGTACGGATACCAATGGTCTTGCCACGGAGCGGGACAAGCTCCCATCCTTCCTCGGTCTGTAGCTGCTCAATCTGCTCGTCGTCTTCCAAAAGCTGGATATCAGCCTTAGCGCTAGCGAGCTCGAGGAGTGGCGGCATAACCTCAGGCAGGTAGGGAAGGAAATCCCTCCCCAGCACACGGCACATTCTTCCCCAGCAGTGCATGAGGTACTGGGCCTGAGGATCGTCGGGGTCGGTGATGTTTTGCTGAATGCTGGCTAAAAGCTGCACCAGCGCCATGGCATCGGTGCCGAGACGCTCCTTTCCAACCGCAAGGGCGATCAGGGTGGCGCACTCCATCGCCTTGGCGCGGAGAAGGCGGACCTCCTTCTCATTCTCGCGCTGCAAAACGCCCATCAGCAAGGGCATGAGAGTATCATAGTACTTCGCAAACGCCTGCTCGGCGGCATCAGCAATGGTGGCGATGGTGGACAAAGCCTGCTCTTGAACGTAACGCTTTTCATTCTGAAGAAGCTGGAACAAGTGCGACAAGAGGTTGTCGAGGTAAGGCTCAAGGACGCTCTTATCAGCCTCCTCACAGAAGTTAACGAGCGCCGCAGCAGCGTGTGACTTGACCCGTGCCTCGGGTGCATTAAGGACAGGCACAATGGCCGAGAGGACAATGTCGTAGTACTGCTTCTGCATAGTAGGAGCAAAGTCGGTGCTCATCTGGCCGAGGGCATTGCAGCCAGCCCAACGGACACGGGGATGGGGGTCCTTCAAAGCCGGGACAACCAAGTCAAGGACCTGCCTCAGTTCACCAATCATTTCCTCGCGGCAGCCTTCTGAAATGGCGGACAGGGCCATCAAAGCAGCGTGACGGTCTCTCCAAGCCGGGGAGTTCATCATGCTAGGCAACCAGCCGAAGATGGGGCTAAGAATAGCGGCGCCTCCGAGCTTGTTGGCGAGACGATCGAGACACTGCTCACCCGCGACATGGTTGGAGTCGCTCTCGTCCGTGTCGAGATCGTCGCAGCTGAGCCATTCGGCCGCATCATCGTCGTCCTCACCAAGATCCGTCATCAGACTCAGGCACTGCGTGATCATGTCCTTGGTGTAAGAAGCATCCTTCTTGCACATGGACGGGGCGTAGTCGGCAAAGGTGGCCATAAGTTCCAGCGCATTTTGGCGGCAGAGGTCTGTGAGCTCCTTGTCTTGAATGACCGAAATACTGAATCCAACAAGGGTCGAGAAGACGGTCTTGAACATTTTGGGGGAACTTTCGGCCAAGTCGATGAGAGCGATGAGGGCCTGGCTAAGGTCGTCCGAATCCTGCGAGTCCTTGATAGGAGGAAGGATGTTCAGGAGCTGAGGGAGAAGTTCAAAGTACTTCGCCTGGTTCTTCTTTCCTAGGCTGCGGAAGAAGGCCGCAAAAGCTTCCATGGCAGCAAGCCTGACGGCAACCGACTCGTCCGTGAAGGCCTTGGCGAAGGCCATAGCTACGGCATCTTGATGTTGTTTCTCAATGATGCTAGGGGTAGCGTGGAAAATACGGAAGGCGGTCTCGCGCTTGCCAGCATCGGGTGCTTGGCTGAGGTTGAAGAGAGTCTGAAGTAGTTCTGGCCAATTTTGGTCATTGTCATAATATTGCCTAGCAACCTCGGCGACTGCATCACCAATCTTGTTGCGAACGTTTCTGTCTGTCTCGGCAAGGATGGCCTCGAGAATCTTGGTGCGGACAGCGACAGCCTCCGCGTTATCAAGGGAAAGGAACATGTCCGTGGCGGCCTCGGAAGTCGGGGTGGCCTTGCGAGTCTTGAGCGTTATCCGGCGGAAAATAACGGCGGCAAAAGAACGGACCTGCAAGGTAGAAGAGAGAATGAGTCTATGTGAGCAGCGACACGCTGAGGCGACAGGCCTAAGCAGAAGAGGGACGCAAGAAGTCATACCGAAGCGTCGCTTGATCCGGCAATCTGCTCGGCCAAGCCCATCAAGAGAAGGCCGGGCCGGGAGCTGGTCCAGTTGTTTTGCAAGTGCTCCTCAGCCTGAGAGCGAACGCTGTTGTCGGCCGACTGAAGAGCCTGGAGAAGCTGGCTCAGCTCGGCCGTGACATCGGCGGGAAGGACCGACATGATGAATGATGTTTGTTGCGAAGTAAGGTCCTGGTTGTGTCTAGTTGGTGCCGTGGGGTCGGGGAGCAGAAGAGTGAATCGCAAGCACACTGCACTCCTTACACACAATGTGCGACCCTGGGTTATCGTCGGCCGGTGGGCTCTGGAAGAGGTGGGATGTGGTTAACGATGATGGTCCAACAACATCAGAACTCTCGCCGAAATCTAATACGGATTTGAGGACTGGGAGAAAGGCGACCAGGGAGGACGGACTTGAGGTGGACACGGCAACGGTGCGGATGGGGAAGCAACTCAAATGCCAAGTCGATGATGGATTGACGACAGCGGGAAGAGAGCAGGCGTCGACGATGGCTGTTGATAAGAACCGAGACTTGAATGAATCAAGTCGCGATAAAGGACGCGTCCGAAACTCGACTTTGCTCCAGTCAAAGGTGGATTTGGATTGTCGAATGGATTCGTGATTGATGGCTCTGGACTGGCTCGAAAGGGTCGAGGGGAATGGTGGGCGCAGGAGGGGGATGGACCGTATGATGGACAATATTTTTTTTGATTGGGTCTGGCCAACCCAAGCGCATGGAGGGGGCCGAGGGGCACACCTGTAGCGCACAAAGTACCTCTCGGCATAGCGTAGGGCAGGCAGACGGGACATTCGGTTCACCCCAACCATGCGCCCAGGTTTCCGTCGAGTCGCTAACATTCCGTTAGGGTGCAGCGCTCTTTGCTGTGGGATTTCTCAGTGAATGGCTACCAAATGACTATCAGAAGTCCGCTAAAATGACGGAGTGGGGCAGTAGCATTCTTGTGTCCATCCGCGCCGGCTCAGGCCTTCTTTCCCAAGCTCCCGTCCAGGGCGGCCCCGGCTTCCACAACTTGTGTGCCCGTGGGCAGGGCGTCTTTGATGATCATGATCAACGGCAAGGGAAGCAGGAGGTGACGGCCCAGATCAATATGGAGTTGACAAAAAATGGTGAATGGAACCTAAACCCAGATGCCCGCTTGGTAATCGATAAAAATTGTGCAGGCTGCCTTCAGTTCGCAGCTACCTACCTAGATTGAGTGCAGCAGCAACAGTCAACAGGTGACAGCCTCAGCCCTGCCCTGACCTTATCGCCGTACATACTCTGCCCTATTTGCACGCCTCGCTGTGAGAGTAGCAGGACTATCAAGAGTGAGGGGAGGCTAGTGCTTCCCGCGCATACGCTAGACAGGGGCAGCCCCGCACCATCACGTTAAGTTGGAAGGTAGGCTCAGGATACGTGCCGCGACTGGACCATCGTCATTGCTCTCCCGTTTCTGGGACTCGAGAATCAGGCGGACGTTGCCATAGGTTCATGTTGCTGTCGACTGGTCAATGCTTTGCTTCGTCAGTTTGGTTTTCAGTTGGAACAACCCGATCTGAGCCTTCTCTCTCGGTTTGGCCTGGACTCTGTCACTGTCACTCCATACACTCTCCTGTCATCCACTTCGAATACACCACCTACTCGGCCGCGCAAAGACGGCGGCGGCAACGATCCCGAAATCGCAGACAAGCTCACACGCTACGTACATACGAAGCTTATACCTACCGACTACGACGGGCAACGGTTACCTTGGAACTTGGCAAAAGATACCAGTAGTAGCTTCCGTCCTAGACCAATCTGCCGTGATCCGTCTCCAAGCTCTCTTCTTTCTTCGGTCTGATCCGCATCAACGCGAGTGCCTCATCTTACGTACATTGTTACCCGATCAACCCAGCAACACGGGCAACAACGGAAGCCTCGATGGAGTCCTCATCAGAAATCCCAAAATCGCCCTCGCCTGGCACGTCGGCCAGCGCCAACCCCGGCTTCCCAGTCTCTGACACTGCGTTGTCCGGTGCCTCGCTCCCGTCTCCTCCAGAACGCCCCAGCTCTCAAGGTGGCATCCCCTTGTCCAAAACAGCCAGCAATGTTTCCTCGCATTCGCACCGCCAGAGCTTCGCTGAGAACCAACGTCATCCGCCTCCCTCGCCGCGTACGCAGAGACACCCCTCGTTCACACAGCAAGCAATTCAGGACCTGATGAACCACCCACCGCCAAACCGCCATCAAAACCCTAGCTATGTCGGCCGCGATTGGCGGGACATTGCCATTGGCGAGTTATTGCAACCGGATGAGGTTAAATGGGCGGAACTGGACACTAGCATCCAAGAGGCTACCAAGGTGCGACAGTACCTCTGTGCCAGTCTTGATTGTTGGATTGGACCTTGCTGATATAGATCATTACTCACTATCCAGGCCCTCTTTCAAAGTAGTCCGAACAATGTCGTTCTTGTCCGCCAGGACCCGTCCTCGAAGGAAGCCATTTCTACCTTCGACCACAGCGATCTCAATGCCTACCTTTTGGCCGTGGTAGGCCTTGCAAAGCCCGAAGAAGAACACGTCGCTCTCTACAGAGACATCTCCGTCAAAGCCCAGTCTCAGGCAGAGATTCCGTTGCGCGACCTCCAACCCATCTTCCGCAAGGAGGAATTGGTGAAGCTCCCGGCCGATTCCACCCTCGACAAGGCCATTGAGGTATTCGGAGGTGGCATTCACCGCGTTCTGGTTACCAATAAGGACTCGGAAGTGGTGGGTATTTTGAGTCAATTGCGCTTACTCGAGTTCTTCTGGAACGAGGCCGTCAACTTCCCTTTGATAGATCGTCTCTACACGATGGTGCTGCGTGATCTTCAGATTGGGACGCAGCAAATCATTGCCATCAAGTAAGCCAACTCCGCTTTGTGTACCCGGGTTGTCCAGTGTCATGAAACCGTCTAGCTAACATTCCCTAGCGCTGATGCTCCTCTTGCGGATGCCCTCTTTCTCATGAGCTCCGAGGGCCTGACATCCGTCGCTGTTGTTGATAATGGCCACAACGTTGTGGGAAACATATCCACCGTTGATGTGCGCCACCTAACCAACGCCAACAGTCTGCCCTTGCTCAAGGCCTCGTGCATGCATTTCATCAGTGTTATCCTCTCCGAACGCGGTGTCGAGCATGGCCGTGACTCCTTCCCGGTTTTCTACGTCACTCCGTATTCTACCCTCGCTCACACGGTCGCAAAGCTGGTCGCGACGCAGTCTCATCGTATGTGGGTGGTCGAGTCTGCTTCGCCGTCGCCTAGCGCCCCGGCTACGCCTTTACTGCAGGCATCCAGCTTGCCTCCCCTCTCAACATTATCACCTCCGGTTGCTTCCCCCGGAAGAACGGGCAGTCCTGCCCCTGGATCAGCAACTGTTGTTGTTCCTCCACCAGGCGCCATCACGACGTCGACACCCCAGTCGCCGTCAACGCAAGGACCATTTACATCGGTTCCAGCTTCAGCGCTGCCAGGTGCTGGACTGTCAGGGCGGTTGACAGGTGTGGTATCGTTGACGGATATCCTGAACCTGTTTGCAAAGTCAAGTGGCCTGAGACCGTTGGACCCTAGTGAGCAACGGGCCAGGAGGAGACGGAGCTCGAGCTCTTCAGTCCGACCCACGATGGATATCGGGAGAGATAACGGAAGAGGGAGCGTTGATTCCCGAAGGTGATGTCCGGTGTAAAGAGACAAGAAAAGGTATGCAATTCAAACAGGCTAACGTAGAGTTGACGAATGTTTTTTTTTTTTTTTTTTCGATAACCGGAGGGGACGGACTATTCAAGACAGCCTTGATATGCACGAGACAGAATGATGGATGGAAGCAGAAGGGGTATATGAAACAGTAGCTGCTCAGTCATGTTATCATTCCATTACCTTCCCTGTGTTTATCTAGTAAAGACTTCGTCGTGGGTGGTTAGCAACATTGAGACGGTTGCTGTCTTATTTCTCTACACGGGGTTCCATATATGAACTTGGCCTCTCAAAGCTGTAAACGAAACCGATATACAAAATCTCTTACGGCCATCGAGTAGTGCAATGAACAAATGGGGATCGCACGCACTCACACAAGTTCCAACTCTAGAAATAGGTTCAGCGTCCGCAAACTTTACGTTATTCATTCAGTGGTCTTTCTCCCTTTCCCTTGTGGTGGTGAAAAATAGGTGGCTTTCGCGTAGTACCGACATCATGAGGTACTTAAATTTGATACTACATACACCACCCACCCACACACATACCCCCAACCGCTCGATGGGCTTGCTTGGTCGTTCGTTCGGTAGCTCATCTACTGCCGAACGAACGGCGGGAGCTCGCATTCGTAACCCCTCATTTGTACCTAGGCAAAGGTAGGTAGAGTAGGTAGGTAGGTACCTAGTCGGAACTCGATCAGAAAACCGGATCATAAAACTGCTCTCATCCTTATTCTTCTTCTTTCTCTTGCTCTTGCTCTATCTTTTCGCAAAAAAACAACAACACTTGCTATACCAGAAACTACTCTCCTCACCAAACACCAACACACCTCTAGGTAACCATGAACATCATCATAACAGGCGGCGCCTCAGGAATAGGTCTCGCTCTCACCCGACACTTTGCTTCCTTGCCTCCTGCTTCTTCTTCCCTATTTACTTCCCAACAAGAAGAGGTATCCCAACCGCAACAACGCGGTCGTCACCGCATCGTAATCATCGACATCAACTCCCTCCAAGGCCCTTCCATCGCCGCCTCCATCGCCGCCGAGTCTTCGAAGACATGTGAAAAGGTGGAGTTCATCAAGTGTGATGTGTCTAGTTGGAAGAGCAGGCGAGGGCGTTTAGGGAGGTGCTCGTTGGTGTAGGAGTTGGTGTAGGAGGGGAAGAGAAAGGGAAAGACGTTCCGGGGCGTTGACATGTTCCTTGCGGATCCGAAGCTGACGGGGCAAGCGGCAGAGATCCACGGGACGGGGGCAGAAGATGGCGATGGCGGTGGCGGTGGCGTGACGATTCGACCGCATCATGAGTTTGTGGATGAGGCTAGCGAGAGGAACATTGAGGCCTTTTGGAATTTGGGATATGCTTGATTTGATTTTGATGGAGAGGAGGGGGAGTGTCTGGCTCACATGTTATAACATCACAAACCTCATCACCTTCAATCAACACGACTGACTCTAAAATGGCGACAACGCTCTTCCATTTTTATACGCAACTACCAATAATATTTGTTTTACCTGCATGATGATGAATGCATATCTAATATTTGAGCAGGGTATCATCTAGCAGGTTTGCTTCCATTCCGCTCATTCCACATTTCGCTGTCCTGTCCCTAACTTCCCCCAATTTCCCTGCTGATGAAAAAAATAGATAAAATAATAATGCCCTGCCCTATCTGCCAACACCAAACACCATTATAGCCAGTGAAACTCCATCTTTCTCGCATATCCACCCCCCACAAAGAAGAAAGTCGACAGTGATAACAGAGCTCTCCGGCCAGTGTAGTGGTTTATGTGTAAGTTGGACAGAAGTTGTAACCGTGGCAATGGTCTGTAGTATACAATACAGACAAAGACCGAATGCGCAACGGCGTATCATAAGGTATGTGATGTGAAAATGGGTATGCAACGAGTACCAATATGCCGAATAGGATAAAAAAAAACGCCCCTTTGTCCCCCCATCCAGAGTAAACACCCAACCCCAACCAATGCTAAAGCTTCCCAACTCCTTTGTATCCATGATATGATGCGACTCAGAATCGGAAAAGAAAATCGTGACGAGATTAAAGAACAGATCCCACCAGTTCCCAGCATAGCGCCGTATGGCAACCGTGCCGTGTATGTAGGTTCAAATTCCACATCCCCCTTCATGAAAGCCTCTTACCAGATTCAGTCCATAGGTGGCTCAAACCACCCCAAGAATAGACAGCCCGCGTCATTCGTCGTAAGTTTATATCATGATTGTTGAATCATTATCGTCGCTGCTGTTGCAAAATAAAGAAAAAGGATGTCCAGAGCTAGCGCTGCAGCCTGAGCACCCATGTTGTCCTGACTGATACCATCTGCCACATGAACGCAAGTTCCATTTGCAAAGCAGACAATAGATGGTCAGAAGAAAATTCGAGTAGACGGAGAGAGGAGAGCCTGGTGGAAGAGTGAATGCTCATGGATGATGAACTGTATAGACTTTTCCTGTCGGTAACGAATGTAAAATTTGCCGCCTGGGGAAATGAAGAATATGGTTCGTAACTTGCTGTCTAAGCAGCACAGAAAACGAGCCTATCTCTTCACGTTCCAGGTGTACTCAATGAACGTCCACAAGGAGTGTAGTGTCCATCAAAGAGGATGTCGTGCATACCCACGCCGGTGTGTTGGCCCAGTCAAGTCAAATATGACTTTGCGCTTCCCGTTTCAGAGAAGGTTTCGATTGCGATGCAGCTGCTCAGAGGCAGCATTGATGTAGAATGCGATCTGCAAAACCGCTTTCTGTTGTGTCTGGTGATTGTTGATGTAAGTTGTTCGAACGGTTTTCAAAGGAAGAATATGAGAAAGAAATAATGCCGAGGTCGCCATTTTACCATTTACATGGTAAACAACATGGTGATGAAATGGGATAATGCCGATGTATGAAAAATGAAGCCGAAAAAGTAGTGCCGCAGTGACCGCCGGTATATGCGCCAAAATGAGAACCGGACAGACGATGCCGCAATAATAGAAAACGAAAGATGAAGATGAAGCTGAGAAGTGAGCCCGATGGCTCAACAACTCGAGCGGTGACGAGACCCTGTAGCGGATGCAATTACAAGTGAAATGCAAGTATGCAGATCCGGTTTCGAAAAACCGGTACCAACAAGCGTTCGACGCTTGCTTGTCATTGTTGACAAGAATTCCCAGGTGCCCAGTCAAATCTCCATGGACTTCCTCACTGCGACTTGCCCACCGACTCGACGGTGAGGTCCAAAAGCTCTTCACAGAAGTCGTCAAGCTCGATGATCCTAAATCGAGAACCCCATCTGGAGGTGAACTCCGGGTCCCGCCAGTCTCCCGCAATGTTGTTTTTCCAGCCGTAAAGCTCGATCTTCCAGCCGCGAGCAAGTGCCCGCTCGGTGTTCTTTTTGAAACCGTCCGAATACTCGGCGCACGCAGCATCTCCTGTAGCAAGAACCATGGTGCCGGGGTTCGGAACATCCAGAGCGCTCTGCAGGATCTTCAGGTGGAGTAGCTCATCAACACACTGTTCACTGCGCGATTCAGGGCCATCGCCTGAACCTTCAGAGCGGCGGCCATATTTCTTAGATTTCTTGCTCAGATCCAAAGAAATCGGCTTCGCAACACGTGAGAGAATGCACATCTCGTACTTGAGCTCCGCGGCTTCCGTCATGTAGTCTGGACGCCTGTAGCTGTGATTGCTCACAGAACCTGCAACGACCCTTTTCTCAACCTTTCGGCCACGAGTGAGGATGGTATCAAAGTTCTTGAACGAGAATGGCACCTTAAGCCGCTTTTGTGGCGAAAAGCCACGGCTCTTCTTCATGGTGTCGTAGAAGCCGATGACGATGTTGGACAGATCGACAAAGATATGGACGGTCTTCGATAGGACTGCGTTTGTTCCAGACGCATATTCCATTTGGACCTCCTTATCTTTGGCCCTCAGACCAGAGAGCTTGTCGAAAAGAAGACGAGCCTTGTCTTCTTTGGTTGTCCAGTAAGCCGGGAGAATGTCAACAGTGCCGAGGAGAGGATGTTTCACCTCGTAACAAGTGATGCTACTGTACGGCTGAGACTTGGCCACCTGATACTGATTCTCTGGGCGTTGGAGTATGGTATCAACCGCTGCCTTAGCTGACCCCTTGGGTTGTTTGACCGCGGTCCTCGGACTATCGGTGCTATTTTCCTCGAGCTTGGCAGCGATGGGAGTGGCAGGCGACGCCAATGGGAAGGTGTTGTTGGCCACGACGTGGCCAWCAACAAAAGGTCCGTAATAGACTTTTCCAGCGAAAATGAATGGATAAGGATTGGCAGGCGAAAGCAGGGTACCAGGACTATACATCGGCTGTGTTCCAATGAGAGGCCCGTTGGAGTTCACGTATGCATATCCAGCTGCGTTCCCCATGACTGGAAGAGGTACCGATGACTTGGGTGTATTGACCGAAGCCAACGGCGTGGCCGATGCAGTGTTGCCGCCGGCATTCCTGGCCTTGGCTTCAGATATCGGCTGCGGTCTCTTCAGAATGGTTATGGCGGGTTTCGGGAGAAGCGTGGGCGAAGGGGTCGAGTGGGAGGATCGTGGGCTCTCTGATAAAGCGGAGCGAGCGGAGGTGTCACTGCCATGTGTAGGGCTCGTCGTAGGAGTGGGGAATCTTTGGTCTTTGACAGTTGCTGTCGCTCGTGGATCGATCTTGAGATCCTTCTTGCGCGATTCCGAGCTCGCAGATTTGTGTTTGGATTCMTTGATYGCCTGAATCATGGCAGCTTCRATCTCATCGRCACTCTTYRGGTATCTCGCAGTTTTTTCCGACTGCTGCTTGGCCTTAAGAGATGGAGCGCTTCCACGTTGGCGGGCCTGTTTTTCCTCCTTCCACTTCCGTTTGAGGGCATAGCCAACCCTGTCGATGTAGTCGTTAGCAGCCTGCTGGGCGTGTGCGTCGGCGGTTTTGGTGTCACAGCCCGCATTCAAAGCCTTGTTGCGGACAGCCCAGTATCTGCGGGCGGCTTCGGGTTCTGAGTCTTCCACGAGCTTGGTCATCTCGTCATGCATGCGTACAAGCTCGGCGTAGTTAGGGTGGGACATCATGGCCACCACTTCAGGATCGGCGGACTTCCGGAAATCGTCCCAGTTGGCGGGCTCCAAAACCTTCGAATGGGGAATAGCCTCGAGTTTGATAGTCATGTCGGGCTGTTCGCAGATGCGGAACTCGCATTTAGTCTTGGAGAAAAGAGTTTCTTGATCGGCTGGCGAAAGTCGCGCGACGGGAACTGCGAGGGGAGAAATACGCTGAGGATATGATTCTCCCCATTTGCCGACCAGAAGAAGGTCGGAGCCGAGCCGTCGGCCCTCAGGCTCGTTGCCGCCAAAGAACGAAGTCGCCATGATGATATGATAGCACCAGGCTTGGGTGAGGCCCCGTTGGCGTGGGGATTGGAAGGGCGAGTCGGGGGTGACTTGGCTGATGTGGCGTGGTGAGACCCGAAGTGTTGGGATGTTGAAAGAGATGGTAAGGATAGCTCTTGGTGGACTGGCGACGTGAGCAAATCCAAGGAGGGGACCAAATGATGAAGTCGAATGGAAGGGGCCAAAAGACCGGGCTTCTTGTCGGCGGGTTGTCCGGCGGGTGGGTGGACAAGCAGGTGAATCCGAATGATCGGTCGGACTCTGTTCTAGAGCAGAAAAAGGTGATCGAGGGCGGGAGAACGATGCTGGATAACAAAAAGCATTGTAAAGGCGCCGCCCATGCTATGAAAAGAAGAGAGTGCTTGCGACGGAGGTGTTTACCTTATGAACACCAGCAATGGCAGCGCATAAGAAACAGAAAAAAAAAAAGATCGAATAGGATTGCGCAAGGCGCGGGGGTGTTGGAGTGGTGAGTGCGGCTGTTCAAGTTGGGTGTGCCAGCTTGCGCAAAAAAGAAAGCAGCCGGTGGTGATTTGGCGAGGTGAAGGTTGTATTTGAATTGTGTTAAGGCTCCAGAACTTCCAAAGACCTGACGCGACTTGAGAAGGTGTCAAGGTGATGAAGTTGAGATGAAGTTGAGAAAGGACGACAGGAAGGCGAGAGCGGCTGCAGTGACGGGCGCAGGCTCGATTGACGGTATGTAATGCAAGATGGAGACACCAGGCAAACCAGCCTTAAGTCCAAGCCGCAGCGGGGCGTGGCCTGCGCGAGTGAGTGACAAAAGGATGCTTGCAGTGCTTGACCTGCTTGCCGAAGAAGAGAATCTGCGGTTTATCTAGAGGTTGGTTAGTTGTCAAGATAATTCGATGGGAATTGAGGTTGGCTTCAGGAAGACTGACTCGTTTGAGGACTCGTTCTCCAAATATCCCGGGGAAGGTGGTGAGAGGGGAAGAGGGGGCAAATTATTCGGTGGTGGTGACTGATACAGTGGCAGGGCAGTGCAGTGAGTGGGTGAGCCCAACGGCGAGAGGCCCAGCCGATCGGAGAGTCGGATTGACGGGATTGGGTGAAGGCTCCGGCACCAGCTGGCAGACTTCTGAACTTTTGGGCGTTTGCTTCCAAATCGGACCGTCAAGGTTTTCGACGGGAGTGTCTGGCCACTGATTGGAAGTTCTCTCGACTCTTTGGTGAATGCAAGGTACGTACACTACTTACACTGTACCTTTCTCAGGTGCCCAAGCCCTCGCTGCAGGCCGCAGAGCCTCAAAGCCCCTGTAGAAGACTTGAAGAGTAAACACACTCACACATTGTCACCGGATCAGAAGTCCGAATATCGTCGTCTTCCATCGTCGTCCTCCATCTAGGTGTCAAGTCCCGTGAATCCGGATCTGCTTACAAACCTTCGACTCTCTGATTTCAGCCTCTGAGCCTCAAAATGGCCTCCGCGGAGTCGGCGGAATGGCGCATCATGGACCGCTGTCTAGGCTGTCTCACAAGCTGCCCTGTGACAAGTATAGGATCGTGCCAACAGTGGATCAGCGTACTGAATCGCTGATACGTAATAAGTACCGTACACCTGATGTAATCAGGCTGTCAGGTCTTATCCGTTATCGGATCCGTTACCTACCTTAGGAACCTTGCTGGCCATGCCAACCTGAACCTCCAAGGTTGTGAGTTGTGAGGGGACTGGTTGTGTGTTATCGTTATCAGCTTGTTTAAGTTTGAAAGATCCCCGCTGTGTCTTGAATAAAGAGTGTGTCGAATCCAAGATTTTGACTATGTTGATGGCAGAGGTTTGGTGATACTCCGTAGTGAAAATTCTTCAAAGGCCGATCACCCAGTGAGATATCGCCGTCTCAAGCCATGATACAATGTGATACTTTGATGCCAAAAATTGGAAGCCGATGACCAATTGACCAGTTTGTTTGGAATAGACGATATACTCCTAAGCATATTCAGCAGCTCTAACCAGTCAACTCCCTCTGCCAAAGATCCGAGTTCCGTATATGATTTTTAAACCCCTACAAAACACTACCATTTTACCGCAAAAATCCATGGGAATAACCCTGGCGGGGATATTGTCTACTTGGTGCGTCCTGATACAGGAAGCTCCAGGACTGACCCAAGTAAACGGCGCCGTCTGAACAGAAACTTCCCCATCATCAACACTTCCAGTACGGCAAACCTACTCCGTCCCTTTGCCACAAAGTGACCTCAACCTCAAATCGGCGTAGAATCTGAAGCTTCCTAAGCCTTCACCCCCGTCGCCTTGACGCTCGTCAAGCCCTTTTCGTCGGCGAGGAAAGCCTCCTCCAACTGTTTCCTTTCCTCCTCCGTAACCAAGCCCTTCTTGATCTGATCCTCAAACCACCACCTCAAGTTCTTCTTCCTAATCTCCGCCTCCGTTAGCCCCTTATTCTCCTCCTTGCTTTGCCTCATCATCTCTTCCCATTCCTCCCTGCCCCCTAGCAATTCCTCTAGATGCTTCGTCCCCTTCTGCATCTGCTCGCACCACTGAAGGAGGCCCTCCTCCAGCAGACTCAACGCCTTCTGGTGCTCATCCCCCTCCCCATTCGCCTTTTCCTCAGCGGTTTTGGCAGCTTTGCGCTTGTTTGCCTCTTCCTGCAGCGCCTCATCGCGTTCCTTCCTCTTGCGCCTGCGCTCCTCCTTGAGGGCTTTGATGCTCTCCCAGTGAACACTGTGACCCAACCCAGCGTACTGCTCCGCTACGCCACCATTGAGAATAGAAGCCCTGTTAAGGGGAGGCGCGGTAAAAAAGAGGACACGTCCTTGGTCGTCCGTCTGGAACTGCTTCTTCACCTCCTCGGGGATCTCACTGTCGATGTTCTCGGCAAGGGTGTAGACCTCGGGGGCACGCGGAGCGTTGTACGCATTACCAGCGGCCGGACCTGGGGCGAGCTGTTGTGGCATGGTTGGCGGGTGCTGCTGGATGGGAGTTCCCATCGGAGGTGGCTGGTGGTGCCTGTTAGGCGTGGGGAAGTTGGGCGCTATCGGCGACGGCTGCGGATGAGAATGGGGGTGATGCGCTACCGGCAAGCCTATGGGTACACCAGGGTGGTGCGGTGGGCCGACTCCAAAGGGCTGTTGTTGTGGTGGTGGCGGGTGCGGGTGCACCGGCCTGGAATGTGGGTGATGAGGGTCGTACTGGGGCCCGGGAGGCGGCGCCGGAGCGAGCTGGCTTTGTGTGGTAGGGTGGCCGTGGTGGATGTATTGAATTTGCTGGTAGGGTTGGTGATGTTGTTGTTGTTGCGGCGGCGGCGGCGGTTGGTGTGGAGGCTGAGGAATTGGGACGTGTTGTGGCCCGGGACCGTGGTACGGAGGAGGTTGTTGGTGCGAGTAAGGAGGCTGCTGGTGTGGGTAATGATGGGGGCTTGGCTGCATCGGGGGCATCCCGGGATGATGGGGCTGCACGTGCATGGGCATGCCGGGCATTGGCTGGTGCTGATGCTGGGGTCCTAGTGGCTGCTGATGGAGACTCTGATGGGGATGCGGTTGCAGCTGCGGTTGATATTGATGAATCGGCGGCGGCGGGTGCGACTGCGGATGACCGTGAATTTGGACGATGTGTGGAGCGATGCCGTGACCCTGAGGCGGCGGCTGCTGCTGCCGTGGTGCGAAATGCTGCACGTAGTGCTGACCTCCAAACGCGACGTGTCCACCAGGTCCAGGCGCGGGAGCGACAGGCGGATGGAATGTTGGTGTTCCTGGAATGCCCGAGAACGACGGACGGTGCGATGATCCGGGGCCAGGACCAGGACCGATGGCCAGCGGCACAGGCGCGATGGATATTGGGTGAGCTTCTGGCGGAGGCGACTCCTTGTTCGAGAGATATGTCGTCAGCTTACTACTTCACACGCTTCTTTTCCAAACGGTTTCCTAGTCTGTCCCACTGTGGAGGTAGGGGAGGAGCAGGGAGGTGTGACAAGCTTTTGTCTAATGCAAAGAAGGTTTGACGGAAGCGCGCAGGGAGCCTTGTGTGTGCCGAGAGCCGTTGGCGCGGCAAGAGGCAATCGGAAAGAGGAAAAAAAATTGTTTAGGATGAGTGAAAGAGGAAGAGGGTAAACCAGTTCAAGGGGTAGATGAAGTGGCAGGCGGGGAAAAAAAGTGAAACTCGAAAGTTCAGAACGAGCCAGGGTTGCAGAAAAAAAAAATGAAAAAAAAAAAATTTTGAAAAAAAAGTACAAGGGAGGCACTGACAGGTTGACTCTGGCACTAGCACAGGGCACTTTGCTACTCGGTCCCAAAACGCCCGGGCGAGGGATGACCCGGGCGTGGGAGAGGATGGGTCGAGTCGTGAAGAGTGAGGCTGCGAACGAGGTGTGAAATCAAACATGAAGGACGGGATGACAGAACCAGGAAGAAGCACCGAGGAAAAAGTGAATGGGATAGATGAATGTGGGGTTTGGAAAATTCTCAAAAGCACGCATTGAGAGCCACTTTGTTTGCTCTCCTCCTCCTCTCTGGAGGGAGCGGCTCTTATGGGCCCGGCAACCTCGCAACAGAAAACAATTCAGAGAATGAAGCTCAAGGAAATCAACTTCGCTTACATTGGGTTCTCGAGGGCGACGGTGGACCGCCCCAATGAGGGGAGGCGCATTCGGGCTCCTCCACGTCGGTTTCGGCAAGTCGTCCGTCTCTTTGGCGTCGGCTTGCAGCAGATGCTTGATGGGACTGGGGATCTTCCTCATGGTGCGCGGCACGGGCCAGAGATCCATCTCATAGTCCTGGTCGCGAACCTCTTCGGGCAGACAGCTGGACCACGTTTTGACCTTGTTGAACTTGCATTTCTCTTCGTTATACCGCGCCTCGCAGACATACACCATCTTGTTAAAAGGCAAGCCGCGAGGGCGACCCTTGGGGTAGCGGGTAATGAACATCACAAAGCATCGGTCCTCAACTTCTTCGATCCGGTGGTCGCGATACTGGCCTGTCTTGACCACCTCGTTCTCGTAAAAGAACTTGTCATACCGATGGACCGTCTGTTCTGGGCGATAGAACCAGCAGGCGTTGACCCACTTCTGGCCAGACTTGTCCGACCACATCCGGTAGATCTGCGCGACGATGGGCTTGGAAAGATCGTTAGGGTTACGGATGTGAACCCAATCACCTATAGTCACAGTCAGCCATCTGAACTCAAGCTCCTTGGTATATGCGCCTTGCTTTCGGGTCCGGATGAATACATACCCACTCGCCACAGCTCGCCTCCGTGCTCAATGCTGTCCAAGGGCAGCTTTCCATCTGCGTCGCGAAAGTCATCGTCGGGCTTGGCTTTTTCCTGCTCCACGAGGGCGCGCGCCTCTTTTTGTAGTTCAACCGCATCCTCATATTCTTCACTCCCTTGTTCGTGGAAGAGCTTCGCATTCTCAAACATGAGTTCCAGGTCCTGGAGCACTTGGTCGAGATTCTGGTACTTTTTACGCTTGTGCTTCCTGATGATCATATCCAGCGCAATCGGGTTGCGCACGGCGGCGTAGTATCCCGGGCTTTCTGACTTGTCAGGTAGCCTCTGAAAGTGATTGATGCGCACATGGCCATTTTCGTTCTTGAATTTTCGCAGCCCCTTGAGTAGGGCCTGTATCCTGGCCTCTTGCGGCGTGAGGACCTTGAGGGGTCTCGTGTGCTTCTTTTGGGCCTCATCATCATCATCGTCTTGTTTCCTTCTTCGAGACCGGCCACCGCGTCTCCGTCCACGCCGGCGCCGCCCATCCGAATCGACATCATCTGAGTCATCCGATTCTGATTCTTCCTCCTCCTCTTCCTCCTCTTCATCTTCCTCTTCCTCTTCGGGAGTTGGCGAATCTTCAAACTCGGGTAACGGACCGTAGTCGGGGATCTCGGCGTCCTTTTCGGTAATGTCACCCTTCTTGACGAGTTCGGCAAGCTTTTCTTTGAAAACTTCGAGCAACCGACCGGCGTCGGAGAAGATGGGGGCGGATGGTCTATTGTATACTTGTGCGTTGTGGCATATGCGCGTCACGTCTTGAACGAACTCGTTGAAGCTTGTGTAGCTCTTTTTGCCCAATTTGCCCTGCAGTGTTGCGAAGAATATGGTCAGCTCTGTTCCTGAGCACCATAAGGCAAGGGATGTCAACATACCCTGATGGTGCTAAAAGCCATGGGCGTCTTGATAACCTCAAAGTAATCTGGAAGGCTCCGCTTATTTACTAGTCTCTGGAAGCCAGAGGCAATCTCGTAGTCCCTACAGACAAGATGGTTAGCGTGCCAATAGGTCGCGAGGCACAGCATGAGTACCTGGACGCGGGGGGCAGAGGGTGACTGACTCTCCATCCACCTTGATGGTGTACCGACACAGGTACTCGGACGTGTCTCTGATTAGCTGTAAGAGATCCTTGGCAGAATCACTGTCTTCTTCGTCCTCGTCCTCATCTTCGTCCTCCTCCTCGTCGTCGTCTTCCCGGTCGTCGGCCATGTCCGCATCTTGGTCCTTGTCGGTGGTTTTGCGTGGCTCGTCGTCTTTCGCATCGGCATCCTCCATCTCCACATCGTCATCGACGTCGCCCTTGGCCTCGATGGACTCGCGTACCTCGATCGCGTCACGGGTCGGGGCAGCAGCCATGGTACTGTTGTTGTTGGTACTGGACTGTCGTCGCGTGGTTCTGGGGGTGGTTCTGGCGGTTGTTCTGGTCGGGGCAGCAGCTGAGGAAGTCGTGTTCCTCTTGGCGGGGGAGAAGTCGCCTCTGCTGGGGCGTTCGCGCAAAGTGGGCATCGCGGCTACGCAAGCTAGGTACGCAAGCTACGGGGATATGGTAACGGGAGGCCAGATTGTAGAGAGCTGGGACTGTAGCGCAAGGGTGGATTCCTAGACTCCTCTTCCCGGTCGGTTTGTCTCTGTTTTCTCCAAGGTGGTTCCGCCAGACACACGCACAAACCAACACGCGGCGTGCTCTCTCTCACACATACACGGTCCTCCACGCGCGGTCCAGAACACAGACACAGGCACAGACGCCCGCTGGAGCCGCACCCTGTGTTTGGCAGTTGGTTGGCGTGTTGGCTCTGTTGTTCTTAGGTGTTGGTTGGGGTACCGTTGCCGGGGCCGCGAGTCAGTCTGTGTGCGTCGATGGGAAAAAGAGGACGATCTCCTAAAAGATGCCCACCAAGGATACCTCGTGTAGAATGCTTGGGGTGTCTGGGAATGACGGGGAATGATATACGCCGTAGTGTAGCGATGGCTAGCTCTTCCTGGGGAAACACGCGAAAGACGAGGGTCCAATTGGTGTCGATTGCTGCATTGGCAGTGACGGTTCGCTTGTTCGTCGCTTTCAGCACTCGAGTGTCCACCTTAACCGCACCTTAACGTCTTAAACGTGCTCTTAGACGCGCCAAACCCTCGTTAGTTGCTTAGGTTGACAGTAACGGGTTAAGTTGATCGCCTTCCACAAATGCACCCCTGACCATCTGTTAGGTGCTGTGTGGGCTGGACCGTGCGTGACTGCCGGAAGGGCCGATCCACTGCGGCCCCGAGCCCCGCGACGGGAAGAAGGGGATCGGCCCTTCCGGCAGTCACGCACGGTCCAGCCCACACAGCACCTAACAGATGGTCAGGGGTGCATTTGTGGAAGGCGATCAACTTAACCCGTTACTGTCAACCTAAGCAACT